>CM036755.1:77223771-77318771 GCA_020796225.1 Arion vulgaris
GAATATATGGCCTTTTTCGTCTTTACAGACGGTCAATTGGCTTGTGTTTTACTGTGACAATTTCTGAGTTTTCGCTTTTCTCTCTTGTCATTGAGGAAACGCTTTTCATTGAGGCTTTACAGACATCTTTATATCTGAGCAGTGGTCTGCCCTGGTGCTTCTTCTCCTCCGAAAGTTCACAGAACAACATTTGTTTTGGAATGCGATACGTTTCCATTCTTCTCACATGCCCCAACCATCTTAGTCGTCTACTGCCGAGAATGCTCATGATGGAAGACAGGTTTGCACGTTGTAGTACTTCAGAGTTCGTTATCTTGTCGTACCACCTGATGTTCATAATCTTGCGGAGACATCGAAGGTGAAAGATGTTAAGTCTCCTCTCGTGTCTTGAGTAGGCTGTCCATGCTTCTGAGCCATATAGTAAAGATTAGTTAAAGAATAGCTAATGCATTACCACCCAGTGTCACGGAAACTACTGAATCAATTAAAAGTTAATTGCATATCCTTTACAGAACTTTGCGAATCAACCCAGCTTTTTCAACGCTGTTTGTGATTTTTCTAGACATTATTATGTTCAGTAGTTTGCATTGCTTTCTAAACGGGTTGTACATCGTCCTTAAATCGACCAAAATGTTCGCAGCGTGATTCGAACTCAGAACATCGGGGTTAATAGACCGAGTCACTATGCCACGGAATTAGTAACGTATTCTAATTTTTTCCGCTTCTTATTTCTTTCTGTTTCGAAAAATTCTTATCAAAATAACTTATTACTTGCACTTAAATTATAGGATTCTACAGCGAAATGTTTCTCAGAAGTTTTCCTGTAGTTTTAAATTCTTATCAAAATAACTTATTACTTGCACTTAAATTATGGGATTCTACAGCGAAATGTTTCTCAGAAGTTTTCCTGTAGTTTTAAATTCTTATCAAAATAACTTATTACTTGCACTTAAATTATGGGATTCTACAGCGAAATGTTTCTCAGAAGTTTTCCTGTAGTTTTAAATTCTTATCAAAATAACTTATTACTTGCACTTAAATTATGGGATTCTACAGCAAAATGTTTCTCAGAAGTTTTCCTGTAGTTTTAAATTCTTATCAAAATAACTTATTACTTGCACTTAAATTATGGGATTCTACAGCAAATGTTTCTCAAAGTTTTCCTGTAGTTTTAAATTCTTATCAAAATAACTTATTACTTGCACTTAAATTATAGGATTCTACAGCGAAATGTTTCTCAGAAGTTTTCCTGTAGTTTTAAATTCTTATCAAAATAACTTATTACTTGCACTTAAATTATAGGATTCTACAGCGAAATGTTTCTCAGAAGTTTTCCTGTAGTTTTAAATTCTTATCAAAATAACTTATTACTTGCACTTAAATTATGAGATTCTACAGCGAAATGTTTCTCAGAAGTTTTCCTGTAGTTTTAAATTCTTATCAAAATAACTTATTACTTGCACTTAAATTATGGGATTCTACAGCGAAATGTTTCTCAGAAGTTTTCCTGTAGTTTTAAATTCTTATCAAAATAACTTATTACTTGCACTTAAATTATGAGATTCTACAGCGAAATGTTTCTCAGAAGTTTTCCTGTACTTTTGAGGGTAGTGGATTCGAATCTGAACCGAGTCACATGTGCATTTTTCAAAGATCCACAGAGTTGTTGCAGTTGCTGCATCTGCAGTTCATACTTTGTTACTACTACATACACACTTTCGGCAGATGGTGCGCAATTTCTGCTGGCAGGGTAGAGCCGTATAGAAACCCGATGCAATGAAGTAAATCGTCTTCTTTAGACCCTTTTGACTTGAACGAATTGTAGTTTTTCATTCAACATTTCTAATGGAGTACAGCGCTAATACAATATTTCTACAGCTATATAAAAAAGATGAGACTGCAGTAAAACTATTTGATTGGCAAAACACGTAATCACAAAGTATTGTGGTTTTAAAAATTTTAAAAAAACAATGACAAAATGCAGCAACGTTTCGACCAACAAGGCCTTTATAAAGCAAACGAACAACAGGAGTGACAAATTTTAAAAAACAAATGGACGACCAAAAAACAAACGTTTCTAATGAAAATCTGGGAATAAAAAACGTGGCTAAAGGAAAAGATACAGTACGCGTCTGTATCCAAGCCCCGTATTACAACGCCGACAGCCACACTGGACAGTGCCAAAATGAGTCTGGATATTGGACTTGAGGCGACTGTGCCAACATATCCCTTAAGACTTCTGTCTCGTCTGTAAGCCACCAAAGGATAGTTGGGGAAGACAGAAGTCCATGAGACCCGTTCTGTCTTCCCCAACTATCCTTTGATAACTATCATTGCTCTGGAGAATCGGTTTATTTCTTTGTATGGTACCTTGCGACCACGTGGGCTCAACGTATTACATTAATATGCTTCTTGGTACTTTCTCTTCCCATGTCTTGTAATCTATATGGGTATATGTTGCCTGTATTCAAGTTATATATTTACTAGAATTTTCATTGTTTCTCTTCTGTTCTATTTCTAGTTTTTATGTGTGTTTTTTGTGTTACATTTATTTCGTTATTCGTTTTTATTCCTAGATTTTCGTTTTTATTCCCAGATTTTTCATTAGAAACGTTTGTTTTTGGTCGTCCATTTGTTTTTAAATTTGTCCTCCTGTTGTTCGTTTGCTTGATAAAGGCCTTGTTGGTCGAAACGTTGGTGTATTTTGTCATTGTTTTTTTGTAATTTGCAAAACTACAGTACTTTGTGATTACGTGTAAAGCTGTATCACCGCGTCACATTGCAATAAATGATAGCAAATATATTCTTATAGATATGAATTGTTAGATCTAACCAAATGTCGACTGATCAGTGAAACTAGTATATTCTTATAGATATGAATTGTTAGATCTAACCAAGTCTCGACTGATCAGTGAAACTAATATATTCTTATAGATATGAATTGTTAGATCTAACCAAGTCTCGACTGATCAGTGAAACTAATATATTCTTATATATATGAATTGTTAGATCTAACCAAGTCTCGACTGATCAGTGAAACTAATATATTCTTATAGATATGAATTGTTAGATCTAACCAAGTCTCGACTGATCAGTGAAACTAATATATTCTTATAGATATGAATTGTTAGATCTAGCAAATGTCGACTGATCAGTGAAACTAATATATTCTTATAGATATGAATTGTTAGATCTAACCAAGTCTCGACTGATCAGTGAAACTAATATATTCTTATAGATATGATTGTTAATCTAACCAAGTGTCGACTGATCAGTGAAACTAATATATTCTTATAGATATGAATTGTTAGATCTAACCAAGTCTCGACTGATCAGTGAAACTAATATATTCTTATAGATATGAATTGTTAGATCTAACCAAGTCTCGACTGATCAGTGAAACTAATATATTCTTATAGATATGAATTGTTGGATCTGACAAGTCTCGACTGATCAGTGAAACTAGTATATTCTTATAGATATGATTTAGATCTAGCAAGTCTCGACTGATCAATTGAAACTAATATATTCTTATAGATATGAATTGTTAGATCAAACCCAAGTCTCGACTGATCAGTGAAACTAATATATTCTTATAGATATGAATTGTTAGATCTAACCAAGTCTCGACTGATCAGTGAAACTATAATAGTAGCCATGAATCCAAACATTTATGTAGAAACATTATTGATAGAATTTTACGAGCATAAAACTGACATTAATAGCACCACATCTACTGCGTTATGCTGTAGTATGGTATCAGATTGATCATAGGAAAGGATATCAGCGCTGAATGAAGCCGACGTATTATATTTGGAATAATTTAATTACTAGAAACTGTGATAGGGTTGTGTACATTATTCATGTGTCGTTGCATCTCTCGAAGTATGCACAAAACCAATAAAGAGTTTTACAGATTTCAATGTATCGTTAAAACATCGATTGGTTTTACTGTTTGATAAATTCACTGAATCATTTCAATATGCATTTCTTTAGGAAACACTGAATCGATTCTCAGTTCGATACGATGCACTAAATGGATACCATATTGATTGTGTTCACTAAACCGTTATGTAATTCTATGGTGTTGACTTGGGTTCCAACCTTGTTTTAATTAGAACCCACTTTGTCAGTGAATGATTCAATAGTACCTCTTTGGGTAAACTATGTTTTACATGCTATATATGGAAAAACAAGGATACATTTTAACATTATTTTATTAAAAAAATAATGCCAATATTGATGTATTGCTCACCGCTTTCTTCTATTGACGATCGTTTCTTGTATTTGTTAAATTACTGGTGACCATGCTAAATCCTTTATCGGCTAAATATGATGATGGAGCGCAAAACAAAAACGTCTTTGTTGCAGCCCATACGGCTGGATATAATATTGGAATCTGACATTGTAGTCTCATCACTGGAGGCTTGTCCTCAACGCGTCATCTATATGACTTGGAAACAAAATACCCTTTTCTGAATTCTCAGCGCCCACCAGTGAGCGGGAGCGCCCTGTTTGGGAACCTATGGTGTAGACTAAATCGTTACGTATGTCAATATGCCTCACTGAATTATCATATACAACTACACTACATATAATGTACCAACTGAACTAATCCAGGCAGGAAGGAAGGTTAGCGTAAAAATTTACCATACAATATGCGTGAAGATCTGGAATAGTGCAGCCTGGCCTAAGACATGGAAAAGGTCAATATACATCCCCATCCCAAAGAAATGAAACTTAAAGTTGTGCAATAACTACCCTACTATCGCAGTAATTAGCCATGCCAGCAAAATTCTACTGCGGATCATCATGAAAAGAATAGAAAGAAAGCTGGAACACAAAATCCATGAAGTTCAGACAAGGCAGAGGCACCAGAGACCACATTTTTAACACGAGAAACATCATTGAAAAATGTAGAAATATAATATGGATCTCCATATCTGTTTCATTAAGATTACACCAAAGCGTTTGAATATGTGCAACATAAGACATTATGGAACAATATGAAAGACATGGGGTTCCCATCACATTTGATACATCTAATAGAGACACTTTATTACGAACCACAGGCCGCAGTCAGAATAGCGGAAGAAACATCAGAATGGTTCGAAGTGCAAAAGAGTGTAAGACAAGGATGCATACTCTCTCCATATTTATTCAACATTTATGCAGAACATATGATGCCAAATGTTAAGAATGAATGAAAACTGTAATTTTATTGACTCATTTACAATCAGGGGAAATTTGATTCCAGAACTAAGGTACGCAGACGACACAGTATTACTCTCAAATAGTGTCACCGGCTTGGAACATCCAGTTCGGTCTGTCAAGAAGCACAGTGAAGATCATAACCTTTTTCCAATATAAAGAAAACTAAACTTATGTCCACCGACAAAGCAAAATTTCAACACAAAATTACCATCAATAACGAAAACATTGAGAACGTCACAGATTTTGAATATCTTGGCTCTATAATTAACAACAATGGAGTTTATGAAAGAAGTTAGAAGAAGACTAGTCATGGCTTTCCAGAGTTAGATCTAACAATTAGATCTAAATGGCCAGCCAGCATGAAGAAATTATGGCATGACACAAGCAAAGAAACAAAAGTAAGACTTCTGAGAACATGTATATTCCCTGTGGCAACATATGGATGCGAATCGCAGACCATAACAAAAACATTAAACAACAACATTGAAACTTTTGAAACAAGGTGCTATAGAAAGTTCTTAGAACATCCTGGACAGAGAAGAGAAGAAACAAAGGAATTCTACAAGACCTGAATATCAAGGAGCATTGGCTCATAAATAACATCATGTCCCGAAAGTAGAAATATTTTGGCCACATTAAACGCCCCAGTGATCTGGAGAGAAAGGTAATGGTAGGCATGGTTCCTGGAAGACGAGGCAGGGGACGACCAAGACAATGATAGCAGCAGGACATCAAAGAAACGTTGAACATGACACTGGAAATGGTAGGAGAATTTGCAAGAGACAGAGGCTTTCAGGCGGGCTGTGATGAATGCGACGTTCCATAAGGTACAGGGTACTACTTGACTTGACACATGTGTCATTTTCTCCTGGTTAGAAATAAATGTCCCGCCAGTTGAAGAATGCTATTTTTCTCCTGGTTAGAAATAAATGTCCCGCCAGTTGAAGAATGTTATTTCTCTCCTGGTTAGAAATAAATGTCCCGCCAGTTGAAGAATGCTATTTTCTCTGGTTAGAAATAAATGTCCCACCAGTTGAAGAATGCCATTTTTCTCCTGGTTAGAAATAAATGTCCCGCCAGTTGAAGAATGCTATTTCTCTCCTGGTTAGAAATAAATGTCCCGCCAGTTGAAGAATGCTATTTTTCTCCTGGTTAGAAATAAATGTCCCGCCAGTTGAAGAATGTCATTTTCTCTGGTTAGAAATAAATGTCCCGCCAGTTGAAGAATGCTATTTCTCTCCTGGTTAGAAATAAATGTCCCGCCAGTTAAAGAATGCTATTTTCTCCTGGTTAGAAATAAATGTCCCGCCAGTTGAAGAATGCTATTTCTCTCCTGGTTAGAAATAAATGTCCCGCCAGTTGAAGAATGCTATTTTTCTCCTGGTTAGAAATAAATGTCCCGCCAGTTGAAGAATGTTATTTCTCTCCTGGTTAGAAATAAATGTCCCGCCAGTTGAAGAATGCTATTTCTCTCCTGGTTAGAAATAAATGTCCCGCCAGTTGAAGAATGCTATTTTCTCCTGGTTAGAAATAAATGTCCACTCAGTTGAAGAATGCTATTTTTCTCCCAGGTTAGAAATAAATGTCCCGCCAGTTGAAGAATGTTATTTCTCTCCTGGTTAGAAATAAATGTCCCACCAGTTGAAGAATGCCATTTTTCTCCTGGTTAGAAATAAATGTCCCACCAGTTGAAGATGCCATTTTCTCCTGGTTAGAAATAAATGTCCCGTCAATTTGAAGAATGCTATTTTTCTTCTTCTGAGATCATTTTATTATGCTGAGAAATTCAAACACAAAATTAAACTGTAATTTTTTTTCTTCGACCCAGAAGTACTTGGGCTTTCAGCTCTTCGGCTCGGTGCCATGGACATCGTAACCCTTCGGTTCGGTGCCACGAACACCATAAATCTGGTGAACCTGTGGCTTTTCTGCTAGCCACCGCATCCAAATTAAGCCGCACTCAAAGGGGGCTCGACACCCGTCGTCCAACGCGCTACGAACACGTTGGGCAGGGGGGCAAACTGTATCCTGAAATGCAACGGGCGTCAGTCCTTGTAAGATATCTAAAGATCCTCATTAATCGTATGATACATAGATAACCTAGTATTTATATTGTGTGTCATCGTCTGTTAGCGTTGAAGTATTTCTGTTGGGATATGTTCAAGAATAGGAATATCGGGGAATATCCTTTACAGGACGTCACTATAAACCACAGTAAACGAGTCGTTGTCTAGTACCCACTTATACGTTCAGTAGTTTACTGTTACTTTCTGAATGGTGAGGTCTATTTTTACCGTTCGTAAAAATCAACAGGAACAAATTTGGTTCCAAACTTCCCTACGCGGTATTTGAAACAGGTAATATTGTGTTATTATCGTGCTCAATACCGCTTAAGCTCCAGTTGCTTACTCTTATAACATACATACACATAACACGACTGAAGAGATACAGACTAAGCTATGCGTATCCTCCTGGGTTGCAGTAGTTATATGCTCTGCGTGGCGATGAGATTTCTCCTGGATTACGTGACCATGGAGTAGAGACTCAAGATAACTAGAGCAAGTAAGTTAATTGCATATCTTTTACAGGACTTTGCGAATCAACCCCAGCTTTTTAATGCTGTTTGTGTTTTTTCTAGGCATTATTACGTTCAGTAGTTTGCCATTGCTTTCTGAACGGTGGCGCCATCGTCCTGTTGTAAAAATCCACACGAAACAATTTGCAACCAAATTTTCCGCAGCGGGATTCGAACTCAGAACGTCGGAGTTAATAGACCGAGTCACTATCCCCTAGACCACAGACGCCACACTAGAGCAAGTGCGTGTTCAAAATAAGGGCTAAAATGTATCATCCATTGGACGAGGTGCTCAGCATTACAAGTGAAATCGGTTAAAGAGAGGAATGTCGTTGGTAGGTCGTTATGCATACACTGTATAGGTGATATGTGAGATCACAAGTATCGAACCATGGTGAAGAATGTATATCGATACTTCAATATACGGTAATAATTTTTTCTACCGTCATTAAATTCTACGAAGTTTGCAGAGGAATCCCTTGGCGGTGGATGCAGTCGTCAATGCCATTATTAATGACAACTGTAATGAAGGTGACTTGGGATTTGCACGGATGGATCGGTAGTTCGCCACAAAAAGTCGCCCTTCTCTGCAAGTTTATACCACAGAAAGGTCAAGGACGCCAGTTGTACATTTAGTATGACAACAACTATATAGTATAACAATGAAAGTACTAGCGGTGAGTAACACATTACTCTGTCTGGAATTACAAAACTACACTCATGCGTGCATTCTGAGTGATTCATTATGATACGGAAGGTGGAAGCTGGTTAGGTGTGCAGGCAATGGACTGAATCGTTACATACGTCAACAATTCGCGGAATTACATTCCTCTTCGTTCTGGGATACAAGGGTGTCAACGGAAATGGAAGAGCAGGCAGGCTGGCTGGTTCTGGCACCATATACGTGAATCAGCCAATGGATTTAAATGACTTTCTGAATGCCCTCATAAAGTGTAGCCACAAAGATGATTGTCAAATAAACCAATCCACGTCAACAGCTGGATTAATAATAATAATTCCTTTTGTACCGTTATACGTTACATAGGGCCTGCAAGTAATTTCTCAATACTGTTCTATCCTGGTAAACTCGCTCCATCTCATCCATGGAACTGGGACCGATATTTCTTGCCTCTCTCAGCAAAGTTCGTTTCAGGGTCTCCTTAGGTCGTCCTCTCTTTCTTGAACCCTTTGCATCCCACTTCAATGCCTGCTTTGATATTCGTTGATCATTTCTCCTCAAGGTGTGCCCAACATATCTCCATCTTTTTCTTATAACAGTTGTCACAGTGGTTGACCAGACATGTCTCTGATTTCATCACTTCTGAATTCGTTCCATTTTATATTCATTATTTTTCGCAGACATCTATTTTCAAATGCATTCAACTTGCTTTCTATATCTTTAGTCATTTTCCAACTCTCGCTGGCATATGTTAGGATTGATGATTAAACATTTGAATTGAAAATTCGTAATTTAGTTTTAATACTATATAACTTGCAGTTCCATATTTTATTTAGACTTTTAAAAGCTGATGTTGCTTTACCAATTCGTATCATAATTTCTTTTTAACATTTCCTGTGCAATCAAAATTGCTACCTAAATAGGTGAACTGCTCTGTTATTTTATCATTTTAGATTCCAGTGTGATATCTGCATTACTTGCCATAGGTGTCTTCATTATATTTGTTTTTTCATAGCTTATCTGCAGTCCAACTTTTGATGCTATAGATGACAAGTTATCAACAGCTGGATTGCAAGAGCTTAGATTGAATAATAGAGTGACAAGAAAAGAAAAGAACAGAAGCCGTATGAGTAGGACCTCCACCTTCGTCTGTTAGTAATGGTCTCCAATGATACACAATGATGTTTCTTCCGTTTAAAAGCTCTTCATTTGCTATCATATTTGACCAGAAAATGTGCAGGATTCTTTTAAAATATTTATTTTCGAATGTCTCCATATGTGTATGATGTTGTGAGACACTTTCCAGCACTAGCTACTGTACAGTGGCGGCTCCTCATTAAGAGCCAGTGGGGTCGTGCCCCACCAAAAATAAGGTGAACGTGTATTTATTATTTTATACATTAAAATATAACCTAACCGAAACCAAGGTTTTTTCGAAAATCTCTGTCCGTCCCCACAAACAAAAATGATCAAGAGCCGCCACTGCTACTGTATAATAATACTAAAAAGACACTGCTTCTACATGTTTCAGGATTAAATCCATTGGCTTTAAGATCTAATCCATTGGCTTTCCAGATTTTGTTGAGCATGGCGTAAGTTTGACCTGTTTTCTTGATTTTTCCAATGACATCATTAAAAAGTATTTCACTTCTAAATATTTGTACACGTGTGTCGTTTTCAAAGATCGTAAGACACTGCTGTCTGTGATTGTAATTAATCTTTATTGTTATCTTGTCTGAAAGTAAGATACACAATGATGAAGGGATACAAATCACATAGAAGAAAACAAGGTTCTAATATGTATTAATTTATGTCCCTTGAACAAGTTACCAAATGTGTTGCGACCTCGATAATAATGAGTTATTTCATTGATATTTTATAACAATAACTGTATGTCAACAATATTGGTGGGTAGCGTTCCAGGATGCAGAGGCAGACCAAGAAGAAGATCGTTACAATAACCGTAGGTGAACAATATTAGTGGGTAGGTACCAGAATGCAGAGGCAGACCAAGAAGAAGATGGTTACAATAACTGTAGGTCAACAATATTGGTGGGTAGGGTCAAGGATGCAGAGGCAGACCAAGAAGAAGATGGCTACAAGATATTAAAGAAACCATGAATATGACCATCGACGAAGTGGGTGAACTAGCTAGAGACAGAGTGAATTTCAGATGCGCTGCAAAGAGAGTAACGTCCTATAAAGTATGCGCAGCTTGATGATGATTTGTAAGCCGAGCAAATATAGATTTATTACACTACAGTTACCATTCAATTAGAGATGGAAATAATCCCAATTATGTTGCTGACAAAAAAAAAAGATAAATGAAAATCGTGGCATATTCTTTTATCCTTTACTGAACTTAGCCACCAACCACAGTAAAAGAGTCGTCGATTTTATAGCCACCACATTTATGTTCAGTAGTTTGCCATTGCTTTCTGAACGGTGAGGTCTATTTTTACCGTTAGTAAAAATCAACGGAAATGAATTTGCTTCTGTACTGCCCGTGGCGGGGTTTGAACCAGGTACGCTTGGGTTGTAACCGAGCTCACTACTGCTTAAGCTACAGACGTCCACATTATGTCGCTATATAATATATATTTTATGCGAATAAATATCAACTTTGAAAGTTGAAGATCATAGTAAAGGGGGGAGATAAGAGAAAAAAAGAGAGCAAGATTATATATATATTTGGAGTAGAACATCAAGAGATGGAAGGGCATCAGCCTGGTCTTTCAGAGTGAACCGCCCGGGCATCCAAAAATAGTTGATGTATGGCGAGCTTGATGGGGAACAAACGAGCGGTTGGTAAACACAGAAAAACCCTTCGAAGATGCATTAAAATTCTCTCTATAATGCTTTCATATAGACACTGCTTGTTGGGAATTCCTTGCATGTCATGGCCAAATGTGGCACTGCAACAACACATGAACAATTAGTATAGCTGAGAATCGTCGTACTTCTGAGTCGCATAGAAAGTCAGCTGCACGAAAAGACATCAGATAACTCCCAAATGTAAAATTGTGATCATATATGCTTCACCTGTGGAAGGGGATTATGCTTCATCTGTGGAAGGGGATTATGCTTCACCTGTGGAAGGGATTATGCTTTACCTGTGGAAGGGATTATGCTTCACCGTGGAAGGGATTATGCTTCACCCGTGGAAGGGGATTATGCTTCACCTGTGAAGGGATTATGTTTCACCTGTGGAAGGGAATTATGCTTCACCCGTGGAAGGATTATGCTTCACATGTGGAAGGGGATTATCTTCAGGATTAGAGTCACATTTTCTATACATACCTATAGGGTCAACAACATAAATATATGTTATCATCGATTTCGATAGACTGCTATTATTATGATAACTACCATCAGGACAATGCATCAGGACAATGCATCAGGGCAATGCATCAGGGCAATGCATCAGGGCAATGCATCAGGACAATGCATCAGGGCAATGCATCAGGGCAATGAAATAATTTTCTATTAAATCATTGCAGCCAAACTTTGGTGTAATTCTGATTAGGATGAGTTATCTTACTAATAGTATGCATGGGCAGCTCTTGTGTGTAGTAATTGGGAACAGTACTTGTAGACTGTGTTTAGAAATATTAATTCTGAGCAGTGCGTGGGTGCAGGTCTTGTGGGCAGCGATTGGGAACATTGCTTGTGGGTAGTAATTGGGAACAGTATTTGTGGGGAGTGATTGGGAACAGTACTTGTGGGTAGTCATTGGGAACAGTATTTGTGGGGAGTGATTGGGAACATTGCTTGTGGGTAGTAATTGGGAACAGTATTTGTGGGAGTGATTGGGAACATTGCTTGTGGGTAGTAATCCTGAACAGTATTTGTGGGGAGTGATTGGGAACAGAGATTGTAAGCAGTGAATGGGAACATAGCTTGTGGGACATGAATTGGAACATCGCTTGTGGACAGTGAATGAAAACAGTGCTTGTGAGCAGTGAATGGGAACATTGCTTGTGAGCAATGATTGGAAACAGCGCTTGTAGACAATGATAGGTAACAGCACAGGTGGGCAATGATTGGCAACAGTGCTTATCGAGCAGTGATTGGAAACAGTGCTTGTGGACAGTGATTAGAAAGAGTGCTTGTGGGCTGTGATTAGAAACAGTGCTTGTGGGCAGTGATTAGAAACAGTGCTTGTGGGTAATAATTGTGAATAATATCATGAATAGTCATTGCGAACATCCCCTGTGAAAATTGCTTGTGTGCAGCATTTATGAAGAATACTTTTAATAGTGCTTTTGAACAGTAATTATGGATAGTATTTGTAAGCATTATTTATAAGTACATATTCTGAATAGTACTTGGAAACATTGCTTATGAATAGGTCCTCTGAATAATGAATACGAACAATATTTGCTGACAGTACCTGTGACTAGTACTTGTGAATAGTGCTTTTGACTGATTCTTGTGAATGGTACAAGCACAATTCAATTCTTCATTAGAGACTTATTGTGAATTGTGGTTGTAAGAAGTGAATGTGCAGCGTGTTTGCAAGACGTTCTTATCTTGTGATGAGCGCTTGTGAAGGTGTGTAGAAATTTTATCAACAGAGCTTGTGATGAGTGCTTGTAAGCGTGTGTAGAAGTTCTTGTCAACAGAGCTTGTGATGAGCGCGTGTGAAGCTTGTGTGTACAGAAGTTCTTGTAAACAGGGCTTGTGATGATAGCGCTGAAGCATGTCACAGATGTGTGTATACAGGTTTGTCAACAGGCTTGAGGCACATTTAAAGCGTGCATGTTTAAAAGGGTTTTAAAGCGGAAGGATTGACTTAATTGCACCTGGTTTTACCCCATCCGGCTCGGTCCTCTCCGCAGAAATGACACACCACCTGCCGAGAGTATTCCACAAAGCACGAACTCCGTAGCTCAAGCAACAATCCTAGGAGTCTCTGGAAAAACTGCACTCGTGAACAGAATGGCGTGGTCCGGACTCGAACCCACGACTTTCGACTCACAAGGCAAAGGGATTAACCACTTAGTAACAGAGACCCCCAAACAGCGTGCATGTGTAAAGTTCTTGTCAGCAGGGTTTATATGAAGAGCATTTGTGAAGCGTGCGTGTATGAAGCTCTTGTCAGCAGGTCTTATATGAAGAGCATATGTGAAGCGTGCGTATATGAAGCTCTTGTCAGCAGGGCTTATATGAAGAGCATATGGGAAGCGTGCGTGTATGAAGCTCTTGTCAACAGTTCATGCAACAGTAATCTAATAATTACATAACAGAAATGATATCCAACCGTCCTTAGAAACTCTTTGAAATGTATGCACAAAATTCTGAAATATCAATGAGAGAAAGTTACACGAGTATTACATGAAACAGACGCTAATATACGAGACATCAGATAGAACATATTTAATATTCAATATAATATTGACTTACATATGACTATATAAATAATGTTATAAAAATAAATATATCATGATAATGATATATCATGATACATAGATAGAAATAATGGTTAAATTGTTAAATATACCACTTTTTATCATATTTTTATTTGAATGTCCATGAAAAATCGTGAAGAGACTAGTGTTTTGTTCTGCTGTTAACTTTAATAAAATATGTTTCACTACAATCATGACCAAAGTGACCAACATTCTTGTCATTAAAATACTAATCAAATATATTTCACTACAATCATGACCAAAGTGACCAACATTCTTGTCATTAAAATACTAATCAAATATATTTCACTACAATCATGACCAAGTGACCAACATTCTGTCATTAAAATACTAATCAAATATATGTTACAATCATGACCAAAGTGACCACATTTTGTCATTAAATACTAATCAAATATATTTCACTACAATCATGACCAAAGTGATCAACATTCTTGTCATTAAAATACTAATCAAATATGTTTCACTACAATCATGACCAAAGTGACCAACATTCTTGTCATTAAAATACTAATCAAATATATTTCACTACAATCATGACCAAAGTGATCAATATTCTTGTCATTAAATCTTTTAGTTCCAAGAAAAGTTAGAGAAAAATATTATGGAAGAAAGCATCGCTATGAAGATGAAGAAGAGGAAGACCAAGAAGAATTGGGATTCAGGGTGTAACTTATAATATGAGATGATGGCTGCAGATGCGAGACATCTGGACTGTGTGTGTGCGTGTTTGTGTGTGTGAGAGAGAGAGAGAGAGAGAGAGAGAGAGAGGACTTTCAAATAACTGTTAGGGTAGCAAAGTTTTGCTCAAGACAAACTAATAATGATATTTCAGTTGTAATAATGAGTTTAACGACGGAAGGTTGATAGTGGTGATGCAATTTTCTGATATAGAATTTGTGCAGTAGTGGATGTGGTAAACAGATTAAGTTTCATGTTTAGTGTTTTTGTTAACAAAATTACACCTGTAATCACCGGTGATATATAAAATATGGAACTGCAAGTTATATACTGTAGTATTAAAACTAAATTACGAATTTTCAATTCAAATGTTGTATCAATTCCAACATAGGTTATTGGTTATTAGTTACTAAACTGACGTCATTGCACTCCGGGCAAACCCATAGGTGCTCAGTCTCCCCCAACAGATATCGAAGAGTATGCATACTGATTGTTCCTGTGGCTTGTTGATTAAACACACCTCTCACTCTGCCCTCAGTCATCCAGTTATACTTGTTCAATGGGTAACTCCAAACTGCCTAAATCGCTGGATCGATTCAACATCTATTTTAGTGTCCTCATCCAACAGACAGTCGCGAAGAGACAGAAGAACATCCCCTTATCCATCTTTAATTGCCCAACAATCGATGCTGTTGATGCAAGCCTGCCCGCTCTCTCATTACCGTAAACACCCGCATGTCCATGACAGTATATCCACGTAAGCCTCTGGAGGTTAGAAACTTCTATAGATGATATCCACACATACCAAAACCTGCCCTTCTGGATCTTGTGAAGCATCGACTTAGAGTTAGATACATCATCGGGCCAGTAAATGAAGTCTCAGAGATCCAATGGAGGCAGCAGTAACGGCCTCAACCTCTATCCTAATACTAGAAGTAGTTGTCCTGTACGCTCCACTTCGCTCTGTAACAACCCTACAATTTTAACATATGCTAATGAGAGTTGGAAAATGACTAAAGATATAGAAAGCAAGTTGAAAGCATTTGGAAATAGATGTCTGCGAACAATAATTAACTTAAAATGGGCCGAATTCAGGCGAAGTGATAACATCAGATAAATATCTGGTCAACCACTAGTGACAACTGTTACAAGAAGAAGAAGATGTAGTTATGTTGAACACACATTGAGAAGAAATGATCAAAGAATATCAAAGCAGGCATTGAAGTGGGATGTAAAGGGTTCAAGAAAGATAGGACGACCTTGGGAGACCCTGAAACGAACTTTGCTGTGAGAGGCAAGAAATATCGGTCTCAGTTCCATGGAGGAGATTGAACGAGTTGACCAGGATAGAGCGGTATGGAGAAATTTCTTGTAGGCCTATGTAACATATACCGGTACGAAAAGAATTATTATATATATATATATATATATATATATATATATATATATTACCTGTATTCGATACGTATGGTCAGCAAGCAATTTCCCATTGATCGTTAGAGTTTACTGTAATGTTGTTATTATTTGTGTGTGCCTATTGTTGTCACTTAAATTTTATAATTAGTTTTACCATTGTAAATAACATTTATAAAATAAAACTCGTGTAACTAAATTTTACCTTCGTAATCTATCTTTCCATCTCCATTTGTATCTGCCTCTTTCATAGTGTCCATGACATCCTGCTCAGACATAGTGTCTCCTGTTTGATATTCATTTCTCAGTCATACATTTCATTGCTAGTATTCTATCTCACAACTAGTATTTTGATGACATAACATAAATGACAGGACATGAAATGACAGGACATAATATGACATGACATAACGTAACATAGAATGACATGACAGAACATGACATGACATAACATGACATGACACGACATGAATTAATATGACATGACATGACATAACGTAACATAGAATGGCATGACATAACATGACATGACATAACATAAAACATAACTTGACATGACATGAGTTAAAATGGCGTAATATAACACACATGACACAGCATGACACAACAGGTATAAGACTTCAAACAGAATCATCACTAAAACACATTATGATTGGAAACAGAATCATCACTTTAAAATGCTATTAGGAATACCAGATTTAGAGGCAGCATCATCATTATGATACAATATTACGAATACAATATTATCGACACAATTATAGTTTGAAGACAATATTAACAATGAAAATCATGGCATTGCCATTACAGGACGTTGCCATCAGACACATTCAACGAGTCGTTGATTTTCTAGGCACCCTTATACGTTCAGTAGTTTGCCATTGCTTTATGAACAGCGAGCTATATTTTTACCGTTCGTAAAAATCCACGGGAACATATTCGGAACATGATCTCAGCTCTTGACTAGTAAATTGTATTGTTTCTGTAATGATGGACATAATTATTTTATTCTGTCTAGGATACTGAACATCAGAACCTCATTGGATACGTCTCGGATTACTACAATCATTTCCTCAATCAAAATGTATGGATCAACATCTATATGATCAACGTAGTCAACATACAATCATGAGAACATGACAACACTTAGTACAACGCCTTCTATTCTGTGAAATAACTAACTAAATCCACACTCATAAGAATATGGCAACACTTAGATCTGCTCACGCCCGAGTGGTTACCGGGGCCCAAATTTGGGTGTAAAGAATAGAACCACTGTTACCTGCCACGCATGTCGTAAGAGGCGGCTAAGGAGGTTTGGCTGAAATCGGATGCATGTGTCCTAAACGTGTAGAAGTCTTATGCGTTTAGGGGTCTACCAAACCAATGTGCAACGTATACACATTCTTGGCAAAGATCAAACATATCACAAAGAGGGATTAAAAGTGGTCGTAAAGAACGAACACAAAGAAGAAGAAGAGAAGATCTGCTCAAAGTACAATGCCTAATGTTCTGTGAAATAACTAACTAAATCCACACTCATAAGAATATGACAACACTTAGATCTGCTCAAAGTACAATGCCTCATGTTCTGTGAAATAACTAACTAAATCTACAAGGTAAACTGAACGAAAATAAGGAGACACAGAAAGATATCTTACCTAAGGTAGACATGAAATTTTTCAATTCCTCAGCGTCTATGTGTCCATCATGATCCTTATCAAACATTTCAAAGGCTTCTTTCATTTCCGAACCAAACTCATCAATAGTTGGTTTATATAAATTGTTGTCTATAACATATCTTTCAAACTCTGCAAACTCTATAGCACCACTGCCTGAAACAGAGATCAAACTAGAACAATTATTTTTCTTTACATTAAAGTGTACATTACATTTGTGATGCACAACAAGACCAATTTCCCTAGGTTTTTAGTATACATTACATTTGTGTTGCACAACAAGACCAATTTCTAGGTTTTCAAACTTAGGTTATGAAATGTCTATCACTTAATATTTCTAGTATCGAGAGTGGCAAGAGATTGGAGATCGTATTCCATTTTTTTAGATGTTGAACGTTGCGTGTGGGATTGAGCTCACAACCCTCTTGTGTCCGATTCCATAGCGTACTATCCGTGTTATACACTATGCACTATCCGTTCCAAATGTGTCTTACTCATTGTATAAATGTGTGTTACTCAACGTATAAATGCATGTTACTCAACGTATAAATGCGTGCTACTCAACGTATAAATGTGTGTTACTAATCCTACCAAAGGTACAAATATTCACAAAACAGATGAGATTACGTGTTTTACCAAAGGTACAATGTAACCAGAAGCAGTGTCTGTTGGCCTTGATGATCAAATATTCCCACAGCCCTTTGTCCATAGCGTTGGTGATCAATTCCGTTGACGGTTTTCTGTCATGCCATTATGTCATACAGTTCAGTAACTCTCTATATCTGTGTGGTCATTTATCTCTCTTTCCACAAATTGTATTTCTCAGAGTATATATATATATATATATATATATTTCATGCATGAGTTTTTGGGATGAATAGTGTCTTGTCCACCATCTTGACGACCCACAGTAGAAGTACAAAGAATTTACGACTCTGGCAATATACATACCGTCCACAGATAGTCTTTAGCAGCACACTGAATGTGCCAGATGACACGAAACACGGATGTGTAGCTATGAAACGTAAATTAGTTGTCAACTGCAGTGGACACTACGCGTGAAACGAATATATATAAATTACTATTTTTAGCAGTGATAAA
The DNA here is from genome assembly GCA_020796225.1 of Arion vulgaris. Lineage (NCBI taxonomy): Eukaryota > Metazoa > Mollusca > Gastropoda > Stylommatophora > Arionidae > Arion > Arion vulgaris. The sequence continues at coordinate 77,242,543 of CM036755.1, forward strand.
ATGTTACTATGTGACAGATCGCTATAGCAGCTACTGGCATGATTGACCTCAATCCGAACGACGCTATAACGGTTTATTGTATATAGTGAGACACAGAAAGAATGTTCGCAATAATGACTTCAAGATCACATAATTCATGGACAATTATTAGACACTATGAGAAAAATGTCGTATGAAACATGTCGCAACTTTATAAAAGAGAAATATGGATTTAAAGAAACATTTGATACACTTACAGTTGTTCTTCCTTAACGATGTATGTCATCATTACTTCAATCTAATATATACATAGAGTAACATCAAAAGAGATCAATTTAAATCAAATTTCCCTGCAACACAAACTTATTAAACGCATCGTGTAAAACATTCAATGTGAAAATATACATACTCAAGACAGACAAAATATGAGCATAAAAGGATTGGGGAAGTGAAAGTAACATGCTCTCATCTCGTTTCAAATGTACACGACTATTTTCCCGTCTGGACCAATATGAAATTTTTTTTCAGATATCCATTTTCTTAATGTTGGTGAGATCGAGTTCATTGTCTTAAGGGAGACGAAAGATAAAACGTAGGTCCAGTATTCAAGATGAGCACGCAAAAAAACTCTTGGCATTTGAAAATCTATAAAAGTAAGCTACAAAGCCATTGTCTGTGACACTTTCATTAACAATATTTTTTAAAAGCCTTAAAAATTGTCACCATTTTATAGTGACATTAGATCGGAGACCCTTACTGGTACAAGGCACACTGCGCACTGTCGTTGAGATATTCTGTGTAAGAAAGGGATAATAACACACATGGTTACTTCCCGAAATGCAATGATGATGACGGTCCTTTCAATCAATCAATCAATAAATCCTTCATGTAATCAATATAGACAAAGCACAAACTCCCTAACTTCTGCTAATAATCCTAAGATATCTCCGAAAAAAAATATCTGATGATCCGAATGACACACTCATTCGTAGTCACGTCCTTCAGAGCTCAATATAAACTGCTTAAACAAGTCGTCACAAATACCACTGCCTTTCTTTTTAATACCAAAAATAATCATTATCTGTATGTAAGAACATAAAAGAATGCTCACCATTACTGTCGATGGCATTTACAGCCTCAGTGACTTGCTTATCTGTAAAGACCATAAACTGGGACTGTAGCAGTGTCTTCATGTCTTCCATGGACAATTTTCCATCTCTATCTTCATCCAATATCTCGAAAGCTTCCTTTATTTCTGTGTAGAATGTTAGAATAACAATCGTACAACTATTATGATAACAACAATGTTAATACTTATATTTTTTATAGCATTTATGAAACACGTCAAACTTTATGTTTAAACTCATTAAAAACACACAAACTGTTCTTGGGAAATATTGATCCACAGGGTTAATATCTTTGTTAGTGAGATACAGAGCAATCATTGAACATTTGTTGCCCAGATACACGTTACTAATATCTATGGCTGAGCAACAGGTAACTCATTCTATTATCTATGGCTGAGCAACAGGTAACTCATTCTATTATCTATGGCTGAGCAACAGGTAACCCATTCTATTATCTATGGCTGAGCAACAGGTAACTCATTCTATTATCTATGGCTGAGCAACAGGTAACTCATTCTATTATCTATGGCTGAGCAACAGGTAACTCATTCTATTATCTATGGCTGAGCAACAGGTAACTCATTCTATTATCTATGGCTGAGCAACAGGTAACTCATTCTATTATCTATGGCTGAGCAACAGGTAACCCATTCTATTATCTATGGCTGAGCAACAGGTAACTCATTCTATTATCTATGGCTGAGCAACAGGTAACCCATTCTATTATCTATGGCTGAGCAACAGGTAACTCATTCTATTATCTATGGCTGAGCAACAGGTAACCCATTCTATTATCTATGGCTGAGCAACAGGTAACTCATTCTATTATCTATGGCTGAGCAACAGGTAACTCATTCTATTATCTATGGCTGAGCAACAGGTAACTCATTCTATTATCTATGGCTGAGCAACAGGTAACTCATTCTATTATCTATGGCTGAGCAACAGGTAACTCATTCTATTATCTATGGCTGAGCAACAGGTAACCCATTCTATTATCTATGGCTGAGCAACAGGTAACTCATTCTATTATCTATGGCTGAGCAACAGGTAACCCATTCTATTATCTATGGCTGAGCAACAGGTAACCCATTCTATTATCTATGGCTGAGCAACAGGTAACTCATTCTATTATCTATGGCTGAGCAACAGGTAACCCATTCTATTATCTATGGCTGAGCAACAGGTAACTCATTCTATTATCTATGGCTGAGCAACAGGTAACTCATTCTATTATCTATGGCTGAGCAACAGGTAACCCATTCTATTATCTATGGCTGAGCAACAGGTAACTCATTCTATTATCTATGGCTGAGCAACAGGTAACTCATTCTATTATCTATGGCTGAGCAACAGGTAACTCATTCTATTATCTATGGCTGAGCAACAGGTAACCCATTCTATTATCTATGGCTGAGCAACAGGTAACTCATTCTATTATCTATGGCTGAGCAACAGGTAACTCATTCTATTATCTATGGCTGAGCAACAGGTAACCCATTCTATTATCTATGGCTGAGCAACAGGTAACTCATTCTATTATCTATGGCTGAGCAACAGGTAACCCATTCTATTATCATATCAGAGTCGATGAAAATGCTTCAAAGGATTGAATCTGGAAGTCTGCTTGTGGAATTGGTGGACAGCATTCGGAGATCATATCTCAAGAAAATGACTTGGCTGTACACACCTGGACATGCTAAAATGCAGGGTAACGAGCGTGCTGACTTTTTTGCAAACAATGCCCCTACTCAAGCTGGCAGAAGTATGAACAGAGCCGATATCATCAATACGGTCTCAATTATGTGACATGGGCGAGTCACAGACACTGGAACAAGTTCGAGAATTAGGCGTTAAGTTTGGACATGCCAGACAGTGTCGTCTTCTAGGTAGAGAGAGAAGATATAGTAATCAATTTCTCATGGGTACAAGTTTGGACATGTCAGACAGTGTTGTCCTCTAGGTAGAGAGAGAAGATATAGTAATCAATTTCTCATGGGTACAAGTTTGGACATGTCAGACAGTGTCATCTTCGTGGTAGAGAGAGAAGATATAGTAATTAACTTCTCATGGGTACGGTGTGCAAATAGACTTTGGGATGGCTACTGTAGCGTTGCACAGAGCACGAATGGGAATGCCTAATATGTCATGACGTCGTTTGCATAACATAACATAACATAACATAACATAACAAACATACTAATATCTAACAAAGAAATGTTTCACATTTAAGCTGATAATTGAAAGTCCGAACGAAGAAAAATAATAAAAGTACACAGACTATATGTCGTCACTTCTTCTTCTTCTTCTACTTTTTTATTAATCCTGTTTTACCTCATAGTGTCAGAATATTGAAGAAATTTATAGGATGGGGTTTTATGTGCACTTCATAAATAGTGTTTTTCATTGCCTCTGTTATTTCTGAGGTCCACCTTTTGCGTTGATGACCATTTGCTTTGTCTGCACTGTATCAGAGTAGCAATGCTCTTTGAGGCACACTGTCTGTTGATAATTTGATAAATACATGAATGTAACCTTCGTGCTCTGGGGTATCCTCTTTTAACTTTTTAACTCCGGTTAGAACCTCGTGCTCTGGGTGTCTCTCTTTTAACTTTTAACCCCGGTTAGAACCTAATCCATTCCCGCTTGCCCAGCGTGTTCGTAGCGCGTTGACTCGGTGACTGTCTCTGTAAGTGGTTCAACTCCGCGGACTGGCAAACAGCTCAGGTTCTCAATTTACTGTTTTGCACGACCGAAGGTTACGATGTCCATGACACTGGCGGAAGAGCTTTCAGTCAATGCTTCTGGATCGGGAAAAAAAGAACCTAATCCATCAACTAAATCCTGTCTTTCAAGTCTTTTCAATGTTTAGCTATCTCTTGTAACTACAGTCTTATTTTCCTTATATTTGACTTATTCATGGTTGTTTGATTTTATAGCTAACGTTCTTACTCTCAGTCTATGTCTCTCTTTCAACTTTTTGCGTAAACTTGCTCATGTTTCTTTTCCTTGTAGCTCATTTTCTCTTAACTTCATATTGGGCTTCTTATTTCTCTAGAACCTAACCATCAATAAACCTGCCATTTTTCTTGCTATCTTGCTACAACCTATATTGAGCATTTGTTTTTTTATAGTCAACTTCTCTATCTATCCAGTCTATTGACTGCATTTTTCTTCTAGTAGAACTTGCAACCATAGTTTTGAATTTTCTCATAGCATATCTCTACACCATCATATTGAGGACATGCATTTTTCTCATAGGCCATATCTCTACAACCATCATATTGAGGACTTGCATTTTTCTCTATAGGATCATGACTTACAACAAATCAAGAACAATCATCTCGAACTAAATCAGAAGATCCAACAATACCATCAATTGAAAGAAGCATCTTGATCTCCTAAAGAATTGGCTGATCAACAACATCTATACGAAGATCATTAGATAGCTTGCCCCATCAAGACTTGATCCTGGAAGAACCATATTGGCAGTGTTCCAGGACACTAGAGCAGAAGCAGACCAGAAGAAAGGGCTACAGATATTAAGAAACCATGAATATAACATGACGAAGTGATGAACCTGGCTAGAATAGAAATTCAAGCGCAAAGAACAAGTTGCTTTAGTGATAAGCAAACTCCGCCTGGAAAACCATGCAGGTCCGTGATAAAAATTAACATCCGAAGACGAGGTTAGGTTGATGACCTAACGGAACTGCAAGCCTTGGAAACTGGCAGTTCGATTGCGTATAACTAACATCCGGAATACACGCTGGTATGTGTGCACCAAAATCCTCAGTTGCGTTGTAGCGCCTACTTTGACGACCTTACATTGTTTGCTCGGTCTCATGCTCGTGCCTTTCGAGTTAATTACCAAATTACAACACATACTCAACGCCAGTCTAGAACAGGCTAGAATGCTTCCTTCTCCGATCAAACTCAAAATTGCTAAACAAGGCCGACCAATGTCGGAAACCAATCCGGTCGAACATTAGCGAGAACCGATACTATCTGTGTCTTTTGATAAGAGTTCGGGCAGCTGAAAACCGACATATTTCTCAGTCAGAACGGGCAAAACACGTAATTCACTTCTGGCGTAGATCTCAGAAGCCCAAATATACGCAAAGTTGATCGTAATAGCGTAGATAGAGCAACATAGTGGTAGAAGGATCGTCCAGGAAGTTACCTAGTAAATCAAAGCGGCTGAAACCGGACGCGGCTGATACCATGGCGACAAGTCCGATAGATACCGTTTGCCAGTGGACCAATATCATCACAATAAGATGATCATTGGCCTGAAGAAAGAGAGAAGAAGATGCGCTGCAAAGAGAGCAATGTCCTATAAAGGATACCACTTTGATGATGCTACCATCATGCTTGTATGATCATTCCATTCCGAATCCATCTTGTTCTTCTCTACCTTTCTTCTGTTTGTGTACATCGTGTTACAAATATTTGTGTAGAAATAGTTAGTCAAGCTTGTATGTTTGACTAATTGTTATCATACTTTATCGCCTCGGTGCTACCACATAAGTTCTTCGTAGACCTATCTATTTATTTGTTAACAGAACCTTAACTTGATATATTAATCAATCAAGTGCCATGTCTGCCGGTGTAGGCGATCATGTCTCTCCACTACTCTTTTTCCTAGTTGCAGTTAATCACGATCTTTTGTTGAATCACGATGTCAGGCCATCCAACATCTTCTCCTGTCTTCCGATCTCTCTTTCACAAATTTTACTTGTTGTCCCAAATGTTCTAAACCTTCTCTTCGCATTATATGTCCGCAGAACCTTGATTGTCTGATTCTTTTTCTTTTGATAAAGTTTCTTTGTGCGCTTGTCTGTTTTAAAACCGCATCATTTATTTTCTTCGCTGTCCATGGAATTGTCAGCATTCTACTTTAAAACCACATCTCTGTGACTTTCAGGGATCTTACTGATTGTTTGTTCATTGTCCATGATTCGCTGCTATGTATAAGTATTGGTTTAATATAGTCCTGAAGTAATCGTTTCCGCCATGTCATTAATAGTGATATATAGATGTTCAAATGACTAATGTTGATGTTTTAAAGAGATCAAGTCACAGACATAATCTATTATCAATGTAAGAAGAAAGAGGCAGTCATAATTTTGTTGGTAGGTGATGCAAAATGAGAGGTTTAGAAAACATTGTGACAACTGGTAAAATCAGTGAGACAAATGAAGACAGAAAAAAAAAATTAAGGACGGTTTGGCTCCATGGAAAGAAAGTTTGTCAACATTATAAATGATTGTTAGCATAAAGAAAAGACGTTTGTGGAGATCAATGATCGCCTATGCCGGCCGGCATGACACATACTTTTAAACATATGTTAATAGAAGTAAGAAACTCAGAGAGAGAGCTTACCTTTTCTTTCAGCGTCTGTTATCACTCTCATGTCTTTATTGTCCTGTATGTCAAACATATATCAACCAAAACACAGTTGGGTAAATAGTCTCATGTATGTAAACATAGCAACCAAAACACAGTTGGGTAAATAGTCTATGTATGTCAAACATATATCAACAGAAACTACAATCTGTAAATAGTCTTTTGTATGTAAGACATACATCAACCAAAACACAATTGGTTAATTAGACAGAAAATTTGACAGAAAGACACAGAATTAACTGCTTGAAATAAAACAGTGAGATAGAAAGGTAGAATAGACATGTAGGCAGGAGATAGATCGAAAGAAAGACAAACACATAGACATATATGCTCAAAAATAGATTTAGAGATTGGACATAGATATGGACTATTTATCGATAAGGATGAACTTGACGCTACCACCAACAGACATCTCACAGACAGATTGAGAAATATATACATATATAGATGGGCATATAGAAACAAAGACAGACAGACAGATAGATCTTCTTATTCTTTGCGTTCGTTCTTTACGACCAGTTTTAATCACTCTTTGTGATATGCTTGATCTTTGCCAAGAACGTGTATACGTTGCACATTGGTTTGGTAGGCCCCATAAACACAAAGACTTCTACACGTTTAGGACATGTGCATCCGATTTCAGCCGAACCTCCTTAGCCGCCTCTTACGACATGCGTGGCACGTAACAGTGGTTCTATTCTTTACACCATAAATTTGGGCTCCGGTAACCACTCGGGCGAGACAGATAGATAAATAAATAATTACTATTATATTTGGTTCGTAGGTAGATTTTTGTGTATTTAGGTGTGTGTTTGTGTGAGTGTGTGTGTGTGTGTGTGTAGGTAGATGTGTAAGTAGATATGTATGTAGGTAGGTGTGTAAGTATGTAGGTAAATATGTGTGTGGGTAGGTATATAAGTACGTACGTATGTAGGTCGATATATATTTAAATAGTTAGTATGTAACTATGTCAAATGATGGCTAAAAGCAACGAAATACAATTTAACAATACAAATAAGAAATGATGATTTATTATTCTAACTACTCAACTTGTGTTTCATTGATAATGCAACACATTTGTATTATAACTACTGTACTTTTGTTTCATTGATTATACAACATATTTTGTTGTTGACATTTCTTTATAATTTCTTTCATCATTATCATTTTCTCGATTTCTCAGAATTCTTTGGTCGTCTTTATCTTCCTTATATACGTCAATTAGCCCTTTTCATCTTTCTCTCGTTCCCTTCCTCTCTCTCTCTCACTTTCTATTTTATTCAAATATAATATACATTTGTCTCATGAATACATTAACCCTTTAGGAAAAATCTGGCCAGCAATGGCGGAATGCGGGAGGGTCATTCAGCGCATTTTCGCCATGTTTGGTCCGGTATTTTTGGTTTCGTTTGCCGAGATACTGAGTTAGTGCTTGAGCAACGCTGTGAGCTATGATTGTTACATGGAATGCTTTTTTCTGTGTCAACCGTGCGTTTTTTGTGTGTATTCAGAAAATGGTGGACAGCGGTTATGACGAACAAGCTCAATCTGCCGTATGCAGTTATATTGCGAGTGCAGAAAGCTGGATTTTGTCATGATTGATGTTTCCTTCGACAAGAATTGCAATTCAAGTGATGAACAGTTTTGTGTTGCTACATTAGCGACGGCCATATGCATTTTATACGGTTCAGGATGATTTTTATGGCGGTACGCGACTATTTCATTCTGGAATTAGTTCACACAGGAAACATTTCACAGTTGTTAGCATTTCGTGTGATTTTCATTGGCGCAGGAACGGATCAATTATGGGATGACGCGTTGCAATGAAGTTGGAACCGTACTTATGAAATATGAACTATTAACCCTTTCCATACCATGAATTTTACTCTGTCCCAAGTTGCTTTAGGGCACCATAATTTTGTATCTCTCAGAGAATCTGTGTTTACCCTGTTTGCTGTAGGTATCATAACTCCCCTAAGTCAGGATTTAAAAAAAAAGTCTTTGGAAAGTCTAAATCCGACAAAATATCTAATTGGAGGTATGTTCCATCCCCCGACTTGTGATATGAGTGGATTTACCCTGATATCCAAGATCCAGACTCCCAGCTATGAGCAAATAGCCCCACTGCGTTGTGGGAGCCTCGGGAGAGACAAAGGCTACGGAAGTAGACCCAAACAGAAAATCAGGAGTGGAGACCCTAAGGCAGACAGGCATCAAGTTATGCCCTACCGGCAGCTCCTGCAACCAAACTGATACCAGATGTCGTGCTTGTACTCCTCTGGATTCTATCAGCGAGGTCAAGAGGGGGTAGTTGACGCTTGGGCAACTCAGCTACTAAAAAATCGCCCAGGCATGCATCAAGGAGACTGTACTTGCACCCACACTCTTTGGGATATTTTCTCCCTCCTTTTCTCCAATGCTTTCGAATCAGCTGAAGAAGGAATATTTCTCCACACAAGATCAGATAAAAAATTATTCAATATGGCACGAATCAAAGCAAAGTCCAAAGTGTCACCATCAGGGAACTTCTGTTTACCGATGATGCAGGATTAACATCAGACACATAGGAAGGGCTACAACACCTCATGGACAGATTTGCTGCAGCAACAAATAAATTCGGCCTGACCATCAGCCTGAAGAAAACAAATATCATGTTCATGATATTAGCAGAGCCCCATCTATCAACATTGGTAGCCATACGCTCGAAGTAATCAACACCATTGCATACCTTGGCTCTGTCATCAGCAGAAACCTCTCCCTCGACGATGGAATAAGTAGTCGCATTGGAAAAAACAGACAAATTAACAAGTTTTAGGAAAACTAGGCATGAAGAAACAATTATTAAGAGAAATAAAATTCAGACAAATAAAATATTCTTTTTTGCATATAAAAGACATGACACCATGATAAAATCTTTACTAGAGGGGAAAGTTGAGGGGTGAAGAGCAAGAGGAAGACCAAGAGATTAGTGGGAGGGAAACTATAAGAAGTGAACAGGTTACAGTCTGGCAGAGTGCAACACCAAGGCGAAAGACAGAGGATGCTGGAGATTCATTGCAGCCAACTTTCGATGTGGAGACGGCACCTGATGATGATGATTGGGAAGAACTACACTGCTATGTTTAAGTTGGCAAAGCGTGTATGGGAAAATAGGGCACTCACAAGAAACACCAAGACACAATTATAGAAGACTTGTGTTCTCAGCACTCTGCTGTAAATTAGAGTCTGCTGTAGGGACACGTATGCTGTATGAACGATGATAGAATCCCAAAAAACACTCTATATGGTCAACTCGAAACTGGTACTAGACAGCAAGGACGCCCATTATTACGCTTCATTGACACCTGCAAGCGTGATCTAACTTCATGTGGCATAGACAAAGAACACTGGGAGCGGCTGGCCAAAGACAGGCAAGCATGGCGTGCGGCAGTGACGGGCTGGCTCAAAAAGAAAACAAGAAAAACACTATCACATGTGGAGGCAAAAGATAGCGCAGAGTGCAGAGACAACATCCTATGTATCAGCTCCAGTCTCCAGATTTACCTGCAGCATCTGTGGCAAGAAGTGCCACTCCAGAATAGGCCATTACAGTCAAGAAATGTTGTGATTATGCGGAGAACATACCCCGTGACGCAAGACCTATTGTCTCCTGAGACAAAGACGCCAATGATGATGTAGATATCACATTAATATGTATCATCTTATATACAATATATACATATTTCACTAATTATAACTCTGATAAAAACTTGGAAGGCATAGCACAAAGAGAAAGTTAGTACTATGTGAAAATTCACTATAGTGTTTAGTGGTGTGATTTGTGCATATTTCTATAGTGGCTAGTGGATGAAATGATTTTTTTCCGATCCAGAAGCACTTGAGCTTTCCGCTCTTCGGCTCGGTCCCATGGACATCGTAACCCTTCGGTTCGATGCCACGAACACCGTAAATCTGGGGAACCTGTGACTTTTTTGCCAGCCCACGGAATTGAACCGGCACTCACAGAGGGCTAATGAAATGAGTTAAGACTATATATCTAGTTCATGTTGTTTCTTCTTACCGTCATTATGTGGTGAATTATCTGTCTTTCTCTTGCTACATGTTCATCTATATTTGTACTCACTCCACACTACCATACATATCTCATTTCGTCAGCTATTAGTGACAGTACACATCGTAACGAAAGAATGTTACCAACATGCACAGTATTCTATGTATGTATGGCTTTTTCGTCTTTACAGACAGTCAATTGGCAATTTATATGTTCATAGAACAGTATTATACGTGTTCTAAATATATAAAAAAATGACGATAAAATACACGTAGACCGAGTTTGTCATTGATTGACTTTTGCCTGGACGATTTCAGTTGTTAGTGTTGTATCGTTAATCAATGAATTGATGAAACTTCACTTTCCACTAGGTTAACTTTAGCTTGTCACGTCCTCGCAATTCTAGAGACATGGAAAAAAGAAAAATCAAGTCTATTATAGCTCTCAATTATTTAAAGATAGAGTGAGAAAATGGGCACAAGTAATTATCAAACAGCACAATCAGTTCAAACAGCACACGCTATTTGTAAAAAACACACGTATTTACTAAAAAGAACAAGCATTTATCTTCAAATTCTTTTACTTCAAAGAACATGTTAACGATGATGTTTAGCTTTCATTTTTTCTCTTCGTATCGTCATTTTGCTCTTGTTATATATGATGGTTAGTTAAAGAATGCGAACTAAAATCGATGTTGAATCGATGAAGCGATTTAGGCAGTTTGGAGTTACCCGTTGTACAAGTCGAACTGGATGCCTGAGAGGCAGAGTGAAATGTTGTGTTTAATCAGCGAGCCATGGGAACCATCAGTATGCATACTCTTCGATATCTGTTGGGGAAGAATGAGCACCTATGGGTCTGTTGGGAGGCAATGACGTCAGTTTAGTAACCAATAACCAATAACCAATAAAGATTGCGAGTAGCGTATGGCGAAATGGAGAAAAAGCGTGGGGTCCCATTCGGAAGACTTGAGAGAAAAAATGGCAGCTAACCATCATCGTTAACATTCGCTTTGAAGTAAATAAATTCTTGTATCAAACAGCATAAGCAATTATAAAAGCAAGTGCAGTCATAAAAAAACACGCCCAGTTATCAAAATCCACGTCCATTCATCAAAATCCAAGTGCAGTCATCAAAATCCAAGTGCAGATATCAAAATCCAAGTGCAGTCATCAAAATCCAAGTGAGAAAAAAAAGGCAGGTATCAGAAATCCAAGTCAGATAAATTTTACAAACAGCAAAGCAGATATCAAAACAAGTGCAGATATCAAAACAAGTCCAGATATCAAAATCCAAGTGCAGGTATCAAAATCCAAGTGCAGATATCAAAATCCAAGTGCAGATATCAAAATCCAAGTGCAGATATCAAAATCCAAGTGCAGATATCAAAATCCAAGTGCAGATATCAAAATCCAAGTGCAGATATCAAAATCCAAGTGCAGATATCAAAATCAAGTACAGATATCAAAAGCACAAGTAGTTATCAAACAACATGCCCATGTGCTGCTATCAAAAAGTACAAACAGTTACAAATAAAAACCAAGTGCAGTTATCAAATGATCACTTTCCCAGAGATTGATTGAGTGAATGATGATAGGACCATCATAATCGCACTTTGGTGAGTAGCCATGTGTGCTCCGATCTCTTTCTTACACAGGAAGATCTCAGTTGCAGTACACGAAATCCGTAGCACTGGTGAGGGTCTCCGATGTAATTTTGAAGATGGTGAAGATATATTTGCAGGAATTTTTAAAATATTAATTTGTTTTTCTTATGAATTTTGCCAGGGCAGCGGCTTTCCAGCCTGCTCTTCACAATTTTGAACTGCCAATGGTTCTTTTACCTGCTCATATTGAACACGGGACCTACGTTTTATCGTCCGTCTCCGATAAGACTAGGAACCTACACTGAGATCAGGGATCTCTGGAAATATATTCGGATGGCTCCACGAGGGATCGAACCTTGCACCTTTGACAGGAGATCCGAGTACCTAACTTCTACGCCACAGAGTAACAAAACTCTTTTGTCTTGCCGGGTATCTGACTCAGTTCTCCTAATTGGGAGCCCGTGCTCTTACCCATTTCGCCATTAGCTATTTGCAATCTTTAACTAACCATCATAAATAGCAAGAGCAATGAAGATAGAAAGAGAAAAAATGTCAGCTAAACATCATCATTAACATGTTCTTTGAAGTTAAATTGATGGGAAATGGGAGAGAGGTGGGAAATCGTGTGTGAGTTGAGATTTAATGTTTCAGTCTCAGATGCATATATAAAATTAAGTAAATAAATGCAACACAACAATGGGTTGAAATTGATTTACTCTTCTGGCATCCAACAACAATGGCATAAAATCCTGAATCAGGAAGTATCAGAAAGCATTCAACGAAAACTGTGTGTCGTTACCATTACAGTTTTAATTAGCAAAATTGCAGTTATTCCCAGACTGACTTGCTGGCTGGCTCGATTGTTGTTATGAAGCTCATTGTTGCTATCAATAGTTCTTATGGTTACAGACGTGAGAGAGAACAATTAAAAACGAACTAGCAGATGGAACTTGAAATTAAGTGAGAAAAGGTGAAGGAACAATAAGAGAGGCATTGATTATCGACTTGTACCCGTGCGTGTGAGAAACAGTGACAATATTAATTACCAACAACAAGTCAACAAGTACGCACGAGAAATAAACACTAACAATTAACTATATGACATGTTTGTTTCTTTCCGCTTGTTCTTATCAATCAGCCACTCTTTGTGATATGTTTGGTCTTTGCCAATTTTGCGTTCTTGTCAACCAGACACTCTATGTGATATGTTTGGTCTTTGCCGAGTTTGAGTTATTATCAACCAGCTACACTTTGTGATATGTTTGGTCTTTGCCAAGTTTGAGTTATTATCAACCAGCTACTCTTTGTGATATGTTTGGTCTTTGCCATGTTTGCATTCGTTTTATCAACCAGTCATTCTTTGTGATATGTTTGGTCTACGCCAAGAATGACTAAACGTTGCACCTCCGTCATTTGCCCCTGCGCGTCACACTTCCGAAAATTTAGGCCTAAGAAAAAGTTTGAGTCTGTCTCGTCTGACAGTCCCTTACACTCTCCTCCTGCATCTTGTGTTCAGCGATCGTTAATGACAATATTTACGCCATATATTTGCGCTTTGGGTATGATCTGCGCCAGAGAGCGTGTTTATGGTTTGCAAACCTATCGGAGTGGGTGAGATCGTTCCGGATTAGGAACAATTTCATCTGTGTTTGGACACGTAACTTTGGACTTGTTTAGGTGTGTCTTTACTGACGTACCAAATTTAATTTTCTGAAAAACCACTCTTTGATCATCTTTAGCATTTTCTTGTGCCATGAGGTATGATCTACACCAAAATGTGTGTTTGCCACTTTATGACTTTGTTTAGGAACTTTCTCAACCGTTTTGGAACTTGTGTTGTTTTGTCTTCACCATTCAATTGTGAACTCCTACTTTGAATTCCACCTTTAGAAGAAGCACAAATATAGGCCTACGGCTGAGTACAGGCATCTCTCTCTCTCTCTCTCTCTCTCGATTCCCACCTAGACCAATGAACCAAACTTTATTATGAATTGTACTGTTGTTTTTATGGACTCTGTCCCTCCGTACATCTTCTCGCAAAGCTCTGTGTATCGGGTCAGGTTTCGTTTCTTATGCCTGCTAACAACTTCCAGTCTTGCAGTATACAGGCATTCTGAAAAGTCAGTTTCATGGGGCGCTAGAACGCATTTTAGTTTTTGCGATCCGCCTACATCACCTACCCCAGTTCTCCTGGGTGGGTAGCCTTTCCCAACCCAAGTACGCAACTTGTAATTTTGTGCAAGATCATAATAATAACAAGCCCCTGTTCTTCCAGGTAGGTCAGTTTTGTTAGGCTCTAGAACACAACTTTTAATTTTGCTCTGGGTCAACTTCGCCAACCCCATTACCTGGGCTTGGTTTCTAGCACAATATTAACTGCAGTCTTCCCTTGCGTCGACGCGACACAGACAGAATACGCGGGACTTGCCTGGAGCTGGCAGCATTTGTACGACTATAAACTTTGCGTTCTGAGAGTTGACGCTTACCCCTTTTAGAGGTCACGTTTTACTTCAGGGCTTTGTCTTCATAAGCATATTTTTATTCTTCTTCATCAATGACCTCCACCTTCTAAACACATATAACTCCCTTTTCGCTGACGACCTGGAAACGGTCTGGAGAAAACATACATGTATCTAACTTCATCTACCCATGTCTACATAGATGGTTCAACTTTTAACTTCATCTCCCCATGTCTACATAGATGGTTCAACTTTTAACTTCATCTACCCATGTCTACATAGGTGGTTCAACTTTTAACTTCATCTAACCATGTCTACATAGACGGTTCAACTTTTAACTTTATCTACCCATGTCTACATAGATGGTTCAACTTTTAACTTTATCTACCCATGTCTACATAGATGGTTCAACTTTTAACTTTATCTACCCATGTCTACATAGATGGTTCAACTTTTAACTTTATCTACCCATGTCTACATAGATGGTTCAACTTTTAACCATTCATTCTGTACATAGACGTTCAACTTTTACTTTATCTACCAATGTCTACGATGGATTCAACTTTTAACTTTTACCCATGTCTACTAGATGGTTCAACTTTAACTTCATCTACCCATGTCTACATAGACGTTCAACTTTACCAATTTCTACCCTTCTGAAACCATATTGGTTCAACTTTACTTTATCTACCATGTCCATAGATGGTCCAACTTAAAACTTTTCTGCCCATGTCTGACTAGATGGTACTTTCTATTTTACCCATGTCTACATAGTGGTTCAACTTTAATTTATCTACCCATGTCTACCTAGAAGTTCAGCATTTACTTCATCCATGTCTACATAGATGGTTCAACTTTTAACTTTATCTACCCATGTCTACATAGATGGTTCAACTTTTAACTTCTCTACCCATGTCTACATAGATGGCCATAACCAAACTTTTATTGACCATGTCTACATAGATGGTTCAACTTTTAACTTCATCTCCCCATGTCTACTAGATGGTTCAACTTTTTAATTTCATGCCCTGTCTACATAGATGGTTCAACTTTTAACTTCATCTCCCATGCTACATAGATGGTTCAACTTTTAATTTCACTACCTTCTCCATACGTTCAACTGTGACTATTCCCCATGTCTACATAGATGGTTCAGCTTTTAACTTCATCACCCATGTCTACATAGATGGTTCACTTTAACTTCATCTTGATGTCTCTAGATGCAACTTTTAACTTCATCTGCCCATGTCTACATAGATGGCTTCAACTTTTAACTTTTCTACCAGTCACATAGACGTTCAACTTTTCTCATCTCCCCATGTCACAAAGGTTCAACTTTCTTATCTACCCATGTCTAACATAGATGGTTCAACGTTTAACTTACTCCATGTCTACATAGATGGTTCAACTTTTACTTCAGCCCATGTCTACATAGATGGTTTCACTTCTTCATCATGACTCCCATTCTACATAGATAGTTCAACTCCTTAACTTCATCTGACCCTGTCACATAGATGGTTCAACTTTTAGACTTTATCTACCATGTCTACATAGATGGTTCAACGTTTAACTTCATCTCCATGTCTCATAGATGGTTCAACTTTTAACTTCATCTACCCATGTTATATGATGGTTCAACTTTTAACTTTACTCCCATGTCTACATAGATGGTTCAACTTTTAACTTTATCTACCCATGTCTACATAGATGGTTCAACTTTTAACTTTATCTACCCATGTCTACATAGATGGTTCAACTTTTAACTTTATCTACCCATGTCTACATAGATGGTTCAACTTTTAACTTATCTACCCATGTCTACATAGATGGTTCAACTTTAACTTCACTCCCCAATGTCTATAGAGGTTCAACTTTCAAATCCCGGACTTAATTGGTTGAAGCATGCAACTGAAGTATCCGTATGCAATAACCACAATTATGTACATCTTGATGTGATGTACGTCCCAACTATGAGGCAGATATTAAAGCCATAAAGGGTTTAACAAGTATCTAAAGACAAAGGAATGACTTCATTGCATTGAGTTTTTACTCTATATGGTTTGCTAACTCTATGCATAAATGACATGCCACTTGATGAAAGGATTGCTTAAGCACAAATTTCGTAGTGCAGGAAACAATTCTAGAGAACTCTTGGAAAAATGCACTCGTGAACAGAACGGCGAGGTTCGGGTTCAAACCTTCGGACACAAGGTAATAGCTTAACCACTTCATCAACATCAAATAGTTTGTCCTGAGCAGAACTTTGCCACCCCAACAGTTCACCGGAATTTCTCTCTCTCATAGGCCAGATGTCCTGTCTCTGCAGCCGTCATGTTCAAACCATCAGTTACATCTTGAATCCATCTCCGTGGTCTTCCTCTTCTTCTCTTTACCGATATACCTCCTTCCATGATTGTCTTCTCCAGCCCTTCATGTCTTTTTATATGTCCAAATATCTAAATTTTCTCTTTCTTATTTGTAGTATCTGCCAGTTTTCTTTGATTTTGAGTTCTTTCTGGATAGATCTATTTGTTCTCTTCTCTGTCCAAGATATACGGAGGACTCTTCTGTAACACTTATATTCGAAAGCCCATATATGTTTTTCCACTGCTTTATTAAATGTCCATGTTTCACGCCCATACGTTGCCACTGAGAATATGCATAGCCACTTAACCACTTAGCCACAAAGATCACTGCTATAGCCGTAAAGACCACCACATGACTGCTCAATCTCGCAGCTTGAGCTTGAGCAAAGTATTGTCCTAGACATGATAGCATTCAAAGACTAACAATATAAACTACAAGCTTTAGAGAAACAGCAGAGCTAGCCAAGCAAGATTTGAGCACTGACATCCACCCCTCACAATCTTATTTCCTTTTATGATATACCACACTGTAGAAACTGCAGCTATGCATGTGTGATGGTGTACCATGTCCAGCTTGAATGCTCTGAATTACAGAAAGCTGAACATGGATTCCTTCAACCACACCCATCAGTTTATAATGCTTTTTATGGTAGCTCCCACAGCTTTAGAAAACTTGCAGATTCTACGATTTGCTATTGTCTCTGAAATTGATGAGGATCATCTATTATAAATGAGGGAAAACTCAAAGTACTAGTTGGAAGCTGAAGAAGTGTTTTGTGGCACTGCAAATGTCTGTTACACTAGAAATTAATTCTGAACAAGTTCAAGGAATATATGTGATGTAACTTTGTTTTTAATACATTGAGCACTTGCATAATCACTACGATGACACATCAGAGAAGTGCAACAACACACGTCTGAGACTGTTATCATCATCGCATGTTTTCTTTAAGAAATAACAACAACGTAAGCGACACCTTTGTTACTAATAATGATGCAAGCTTTAGGAGACACAGGTAAGATATTGACTACCAAAGAAAATGTGAACAGCTTAGTTTATCTACTTATTGTTGTTTTTTGTTGGCCTACTGTTTATATCTACTGTCCAATGTTGACTCTATGTCTCGGTTCGACTCCACGGTTGAGATTATGAAATGTCTCACAAACAATGTCAACCATACGCTATCATATGTATTTATTACGAGTATCATTGTTTAAGAGTATCACTATTTATGCTGGTGACTTCGGTTAACTTTGTATAGAACAAGAGTTTTCAAGACTGCTGTCATGGGAGCCAAGTTACGGAAGGGACAAGCTACTTGATGATGATGATCATCGTTTTCTTTAATAATTTTTTTTTCTTAGAAAATATAACTTTATCGGTGCTTTCATTAACCGTTACACCGTTAGACTGTTGGTTCAGTTGATATTGGCAGAAACTACTTCAGATCGTTCTTCATGCATGAACAGTTTTCAAATTGATTTCCTCCATGTCCGAAATTGAGTTTCAATCAATCTAGTAGTCGTCTTTCTCTGCCATCCGATAAGTTTTATTTTGTTGAGACTGAGCAATTTCAGATGACTGATATTATTCTCTATTTTGTATTTGATTTTTGTTCTAAAGAAATTACACATATCCAAAACAAGGAGCTATTGCACACACATATCCAAAGCAGGAGTTATTGCCCATACATATCCAGAGCAGGAGCTGTGCACACACATATTCAAAGCAGGAGCTATTGCACACACATATACAGAGCAGGAGCTATTGCACACACATATTCAAAGCAGGAGCTATTGCACACACATATGAAAAACAAGGAGCTATTGCACACACATATCCAAAGCAGGAGCTATTGCATACACATATCCAAAACAAGGAGCTATTTAATACACATATCCAAAACAAGGAGCTATTCCATACACATATCCAAAACAAGGAGCTATTCCATACACATATCCAAAACATAGAGCACGTGCATACACATATCCAAAACATAGAGCACGTGCATACACATATCCAAAACAAGGATGCTACCTTTTATTTTGACATGAAATAATATCAATAATTAGACGTCTATATCAATATATACATGTTTGTTTTCTAGTACATTTCCGAAAGGATAGTGTGTATCATCCGGTCAAAGATCAATTTTTACCTGCACAAGAGATAATGACAAATAAATTGTGCTCCTAAATGTAAAAACAGGCTCAGTTTTAAAAGTCTAAATAAAATTTGAAACTCCAAGTTAAATAGTTTTACAAATAAATTTCACAAGTATAATTCCAATTTTGTATCAATTGTAACATGCCAGTGATAGTTGAAAAATGACTAAAGATATAGAAGTGAATTAAAATACATTTGAATAGAACTATAATTACTTGAGTGAAAATGTTCAAGGTGTCACTATCTCACAAGTGTAACTGTTACCTATAATCTATATAAGACATTTACTATAGTCTGTCCATTAATTCGTGAGCACGTTTGAAATTGATTTTCTCGAAAACTACCTGTTGGATCTCAGTGATTTTTGCATGCAGCCTTAGAATATCCATGACGCTAAAATAAAGCTAACCAGTAGTCCATAGATGCTACGGATTTTGCACATCGGCGAATTCCTTTGATCTTTTATGACAATTGCAAATACGGGGCTCAAATTTTAGATTTTACAGTATCCTAGAATTTGTCCATGTCAATTCTATTCATAGGTGTATCTCCATATTAACTTGATAGGTCAAGTAATTAAGTGTGTTGCCCTTTATGTGCAATCGTGAACTTGGATACAATATGCAACAGTTAGTCCTCCCCTTCGGTCACCATTAGACCCCAGGGTGTCTTAACTTCACCACAAATTGTATGATGGTAGACGCATTTGGATATGGAAATGTATACGTTGCTATTTCTCAGTCTGTAATCAAAATATGATTTGTATCATCCCGAATCTGACGATTCCATGAGGTTGATAATTGTTACTGGCTGGACAAATTGTAATCCATCTCGGTGCCAGTACTCGTCTTCCTCTCGGAGCACATGTTCAACACACTTCTTCCAGAACTGCATGTCTATCATTGAGAAGGACTCACGTGTCAGAACTTCAACATCACACATTTTAAACGTCCTGTTCTGTTCGGCAACTTGCCCTTTTACTTTAGCCCAGACAAGCTCTATCGGATTGAGGTGAGCATGATATGGAGGTAGTCGCAAAGACGAGTGGCCGTATTCCGCAATGATTTTGTCAATATGAAACACCTTTGTCTTATTTGTCATCCTCACCAGGTGCAACAACTCGGGTTTCAAATATGTATCATCGAAGCTGACATTTTCCTTAGCAAGCCAAGTCCTAATTTGATCTTTTGTATTTGATGCAGTTGGTACTTTGTCTTCCGCTGATACTGCGTTGTGATAGGATGCATTATCCATTACCAAGCATCATGGTCTGTTTAGAATTGGAAGTAGATCTTTCTCCATCCAGTGCCTGAAAATATGTCCATTCATTTCTGTGTGGTAGTCCCTACCGTCGGTACTTTTGATTGGAAAATAAGTCCAGCGTCATGGACAAGACCTTCTTCACTACTTCCTGCATGTGTTAGTATAATACGCTGGCCTTTGCTGCTTGGTATTTTCTTTTCTGTTCACCGTCTACTGATTGCCATTCTTTAGCATTGGTGTGGTGAGCATTGACACAGGATTCGTCCAAATATACAATATCATAGCCTTGCCTCCGCCGCTCACGGATCTGCCTCAGGTATTTACTTCGGGCAGCAATTAAATGTGGCTTTTCACAAATAATATTCCTGCCGCCTATAGTTTTCTGAAGGTGAAGCCGGCGGCTCTTACAATTTTCATAGAGTACTTTTAGAAATGTCTATGCTGCAATCTGATTGCAGTTTTAATTTCAGTTTCCTGAGAGTAACAAGTTGATTTGTCGCAAACATTTTCAAGAGCTCCCGTCTTATGACATCTATGTCAAAGTCGTCAATTGTTCTTTTCCTTCCTTGCTTGACATTAGTGCACTTTGTGTCCTGTTTAATCCATCGGAAAAGGATTCTCTATTCAGACCAAGCGCCAGTTGCGTTCGTTTCTCTGGGTTAATATCGCAATATAGATGACCTCTCTTAAATTCCCTACGGAAGTGTTGGTATAGTAAAACTGTAACCTTCTGCATTGTTATAAATGTGCACTTCAGACTCATTATGAATGTGATATCAATGTCAGTTTTGATAAGCCAACAAATATGATACAATGTATGTATGTATGTATATGGCCCTTTTCATCTTTACAGACGGTCAATAGGCAAGTGTTTTACTGTGACAACTTCTGAGTTTTCGCTTTTCTCTCTTGTTGTTCAGCTCGTACATAAGTCTCTTCTCAAAAGACTCTGCGCCCTTCCGTAATTTGGCTTTCCACACAACTCTGTCATCAGCTAGTCCCTCCCATGTGCTGGGATCTATAGAAAAGTTTTTCATTGAGGTTTTGCAGACATCTTTATATCTGAGCAGTGGTCTACCCTGGTGCCTCTTCCCTCCGAAAGTTCACAGAACAACATTTGTTTTGGTATGCGATAAGTTTCCATTCTTCTCACATGTCCCAACCATCTTAGTCGTCTACTGCTGAGCATGCCCATGATGGAAGGCAGATTTGCACGTTGTAGTACTTCAGTATTGGTTATCTTGTCGTACCACCTGATGTTCATAATCTTGCGGAGACATCGAAGGTGAAAGATGTTAAGTCTCCTCTCGTGTCTTGAGTAGGCTGTCCATGTTTCTGAGCCATATAGTAAAGAACTAATTACACAGGCTCGATATATTTGAGTCTTCGTCTGCAATGTCAATTTTTTGTGTTGTCCACGCTCGCTTTGATAGTTTGCCGAATGTAGTAGCGGCACTTCCTATACGAGCGTTGATTTCCTCGTCAAGAGAAAGGCTGGCAGTGACCGTGGACCCAAGATAGCAGAATTTTTGCACTGATGTTAGATGGTCGCCATTTAAAGTGATGTTTGATGTCTTACCTCCCTGACATAATACAACTGTTTTGGAGACACTTATTGTCAGAGAAAGAGGTCGCATGCCTTTGACAAATTATTAATTAGACATTGCAGTGTAGTCTCACTGTGGGCGACTAAGGCAGCATCGTCAGCGAAAGGAGGTCCTTGAGAAGTATTTCCGTCGTTTTTGTCTTGGCTCTTAAGCGAGCCAAGTTAAACAGTGAACCATCAGATCTAGTGCGGATGAAAACATCACCATCAGCGTCCCCTAAGGCGTGGTTCAAAGGACTGCGAAGAAGATACCAAAGAGAGTGGGGCAAGGACACAGCCCTGCTTGACTCCACTCTTAACCTCAAAACTATCAGATGTGCTGCCATCGAACTGTATGCTGGCTTTCATGCCCTCATGGAAGGAAACAATCAATTGGAGCAACTTTGGGGGACAACCAATATACTTCAATATTTTATAAAGACTTGGCCTGCTGACTGTGTCAAATGCCTTAGTCAAATCCACGAAAGCAATACATAGAGGCTTGCTCTGCTCTCTGCACTTCTCTTGTAGCTGTCGAAGGGTAAATATCATGTCAGTTGTTGACCGTCTAGCTCTGAATCCACATTGTGACTCTGGAAGAACACGCTCCGCCAGTTTCTGTAGTCGTTTTGAAAGGACTAGTTATGATACAATAGCTTCATACAAATAGCGAGATACGCCTATAACTATACAACGGTATCCCAATTATAACGTCATATGCTTTCCGCTTTCAAAGTCGACTGGGTTAGGTGCACTGGAATTCGTGAAACTCACGATATTTCAATGTTACCATAATGTATTTTAGAACAACGCGTCTGTGTACCGTAGATCTGTTACTATTGTGTACAATCCGGTGAGGTTGATTTTAATATAACCTGAAGAAGAAATATTTCAAACTACATCAAATTTTCTTTGAAAAAAATATTTCTCTAGCGTCATGGATATTCTAAGGCTGCTTGCAAAAATCACTGAGATCCAACAGGTAGTTTTCGAGAAAATCAATTTCAAACGTGCTCACGAATTAATGGACAGACTATATCAAGATTATTTACAAGATATAATTGTACAGTGATATCTTGTTCCCCACTTACAATGAGATATGTTAATAATGCAGTCTGGCTTTCATTATCATCAAATAGTTTGTCCTGAGCAGAACTTTGCCACCCCAACAGTCCTTCGGAATTTCCTCTCTCTCATAGGCCAGATGCCCTGCCTCTGCACCCGTTATGTTCAAACCATCAGTTACATCCTCAATCCATCTTCTGCGTGATCTTTCTCTTCTTCTCTTTGCCGGTATGCTTCCTTCCATGATGGTCATCTCCAGCTCTTCATGTCTTTTTATATGTCCAAAATATCTCAATTTTCTCTTTCTTATTTGTAGCATCAGCCAGTTTTCTTTGATTTTGAGTTCTTTCTGAATAGATCTATTTGTTCTCTTCTATGTCCATGATATACGGAGGACTCTTCTGTAACACTTATATTCAAAAGCCCTTATATGTTTTCCTGCTTTATTAAATGAATTTCGCCAAGAGATCTTTAACTCTTTGTAGCAAATCTAATCAGACCACAACTTTTCTGTTGATTTCGTAATATGGATCGGTTGTCAAGTGTCCCTGATTTTATATTTCTCACTATATTGTGTGTTTTCTTAAAGTAAATTTCTTTGATTTTCATAATTTTTGCGGGCTTCATGTTATAGTACGTTTACCCATCTTTAGCCAGTCTGTCTTCCTCATCATTATCAAATATGTTGCAATACGACAGAATCCACGAAGTAGTAGCGTATTTAAACTGCTGTCATTAATTGTAAATATATAGTACTTGGAAAATGCTCATCCAAATATTGTCTAATTCCCAACATATATCATTGAGAGTTGGAAAATGACTAAAGATGTAGAAAATAAGTTGAATGTATTTCTATAGATGTCTGCCAAAAAAATATCAGTGGAGTTTTATTGTAAAATAAGAATATATCATTATTCTTGTACTTGAACACATTTCTTCTGCAGTACGTATTATTAGATCAGGTTATTAGACACATTTCTTCTGCAGTACGTATTATTAGATCAGGTTATTAGATTATTTCTTAAACTTACTTTAATGTCATTCAAACATAAATCAACGAGATGATGGTAAGTTACGTGCATGAACATATATATATATATATATATATATATATATATATATATATATATATATATATATAAATATTTAGGTCATGTGTGATTCCTGTACTGACCTACGGTTGTGAAAGTTGAAATCAACAAAGAAAATTGATAAGAAACTGGACAGCTTTGAGAATAAATGTCTACGAAAATTATTAAAAGTCAAATGGAGTGATTTCGTTTCTAACAACACAGTGAGAGATAGAACACACCAACAACCCGTATCAAATATCATAAGGAAACGAAGGTGGAAATATTTAGGTCATGTTCTTAGATCAGACGAAAAGAGACTAAATCGACAAGTCCTTATGTGGTCACCAGTTGGGAAAAGAAAATGTGGAAGACCAAAGACTACTCTTCGAAGAACCATCCAACAAGAAAGTAAACTATTGGGATGTAAAACCATACAAGATCTCCAACTGCTAGCAAAGAACAGTATCACATGGAGATCTAAATCCTCTGCCCTATGTGCTTCCTTTGGCACGAAAGGAACAAACTAATAACTAATATATATATATATATATATATATATATATATATATATATATATATATATATATATATATATATATATATATATAAGCAGTTTCAAATTAAGAAACAATTTGATAAATCATGTATTGGTGAGTTTGCACAGAAATGGATACACATTGCAAAGTTGAAATTCACTAAGCAATTAGGTGAAGTGCAATGAATGAAATTATGTAGATTCTAATGTGTATTTTAGTCTCACAAGTCTGTTAGTTGTTTATTTATAGCAAATACTTGCTCTCAGACTAAACGTACAGAACATCAAATGGTCGATACTCTGGTCAAGTAGTGAGACATTGACGTTACAATCACACAGAAGAACACAGAAACATTGATATAATATTACTATTACAAGAGTGACACTACTGACATCAACACTGAATATAACTTACGTGTAGCAGAAGGTAAAACAGCGCTCGCTAACTACGCAACATCATTTAGAACATATTGACACGACCGGTCGGATAAATTAACACTTTTCAATAGCTAACACCAGCTGACGTGGTGAGCTACCTGGAATATTGCCAATTATAGTTACAGACCTGATAGTCATTGATGCTGGAATTATAGAACGTAATTGTGCAATACAATCTGCACATTTTTATTATTCTCTCTCTCTCTCTCTTGTATTTTGAATAATCATAAAAGAATGTGCAAGTTCTTTTTGTGTAGTTCAGAATATAACAAAGGGTTAGTTACATTTTTATATAGGCCCTATGTGAAACTGTCTCAATAGCGCCATATGAGTAAGAAAGACATCAAGCTTTTTATTCTGTAATTACATAAGTCAAACAGATTAGCATATTGAAGGGGTCACAGACGCAGTCACTGGGACAATGTCGTGCCAGGGTCAGTGAGCTGGTACTGAGAAAGACCCTACCCCACTTCCACGTGGTGGCCATGAAAATAGACAGAGGATCATGTCTGGCTTAGTGGGTAGGGATCGAGGGAGAGTTACTCTAGTAGTGGTGCAGGCGCAGTTACGTTATATGAGATCTACTAGCAACAGATACGAGCAGAATCCCAGAATGAATGATTCTGCACGTCTCTCCTGACCGATGGGAAAATCTGCATAAATGCAAATGAATCGTAAGAATTAACCAGGTGCGAGTTGTCTGTAGGAATATATTCACGTCCCCCTGAATCATTGGTGGTACCATATTTGCCAGCTCTCAGCAAAAATCGTCGGAAAAGATGTAACGTGTCGTGACGTCCCAAGGGAAGATAGCAGTAAATTCCGTAACGGAGGCAAAGCGCAAATAAAATTAGTGGATAAGGTTGGCAGAGCGCAATACTTACATTTGGGCTCTTGTGTGTAACGAAACTGCCCTCCCTGGAACAACCGGGTGCGGTACTGCTTTCACGAGCGAAATATGTAAAGTTCGATCTTGTACCGTGAAAAAAACTACTGTCTGGAAAGAAGCGCAAAATCCTTAGTTGCGTTGCTAGCGCCTAATGAAACGACCCTCTGGATTATTTGTGTGTAGCAAAAGCCCAGTGTTCCCCGAAGTCAAGGAAAATGCCGAGTAAAAATTGCAAATTGACAGGTGCCTAAACGCGTCTCGAAACGGTTAATATTCCGGAACAACCTCACCGTGGCTAGAAAAGTAAGGCCGATAATGTCAATGTTTAACTGGTCGTACACAGCCAAACATTAGCGAAGGTCGACACTTCCCAGATGCAATCGTCATAGACTATGGACGACATTCATACACAATGGCTCAGAAAAAAAATGCCAATTAAACAGCCGAAAGGTGATCGTTCGTGTGACAAGCCCATGTGCCCCTAATGGCTGAGAATGTTCCTAATCCTGAACGATCTCACATAGTCAGAAAGGGCGCATAGTGTCGATATATTCTTTGGTGAAGATAATAAAGCTTAAATATAAGTCGAAAAATGATTGTTTAAGAGCAAACAATACACGAAGAAAATTAAAGTATGGGGGTCTGACTGTCAGCGAGACAGACTCCAAATATTTCCCGTAGGATAAAACTGGATGCCCTGCCTACACATGAAGGGTACCATACACAAGTAGGGGACAAAGAACCGGGTTGCAACGTACAGTCGTTCTTGTCAGAGATCAATTATATATCAGAAAAAGAGTGATCAAATTGGTTGCAAAGAACGAACTCCAAGAAGAACTAAGTAATCAAATTGGTTGCAAAGAACGAACTCCAAGAAGAACTAAGTGATCAAATTGATTGCAAAGAACGAACACCAAGAAGAACTAAGTAATCAAATTGATTGCAAAGAACGAACACCAAGAAGAATCAAGTAATCAAATTGATTGCAAAGAACGAACACCAAGAAGAACTAAGTAATCAAATTGATTGCAAAGAACGAACACCAAGAAGAACTAAGTAATCAAATTGATTGCAAAGAACGAACACCAAGAAGAACTAAGTAATCAAATTGATTGCAAAGAACGAACACCAAGAAGAACTAAGTAATCAAATTGGTTGCAAAGAACGAACACCAAGAAGAACCAAGTAATCAAATTGGTTGCAAAGAACGAACACTAAAAAGAACTAAGTAATCAAATTGATTGCAAGAACGAACTCAAGAAGAATCAAGTAATCAAATTGATTGCAAAGAACGAACACCAAGAAGAACTAAGTAATCAAATTGATTGCAAAGAACGAACACCAAGAAGAACTAAGTAATCAAATTGATTGCAAAGAACGAACACCAAGAAGAACTAAGTAATCAAATTGGTTGCAAAGAACGAACACCAAGAAGAACCAAGTAATCAAATTGGTTGCAAAGAACGAACACTAAAAAGAACTAAGTAATCAAATTGATTGCAAAGAACGAACTCCAAGAAGAACTAAGTAATCAAATTGGTTGCAAAGAACGAACTCCAAGAAGAACTAAGTGATCAAATTGATTGCAAAGAACGAACACCAAGAAGAACTAAGTAATCAAATTGATTGCAAAGAACGAACACCAAGAAGAATCAAGTAATCAAATTGATTGCAAAGAACGAACACCAAGAAGAACTAAGTGATCAAATTGATTGCAAAGAACGAACACCAAGAAGAAGAGTGCATTGACTTGTATAGAATTGATAGCCAAGGATTAGCGCAAGTATTATTGATATTTCTGAAATAACATCTTGAATATCATTGGTTTCAAGTTAATAATAAAACAATTTTCTTTTTTTAAATTGACAAAAGTTTGCGTTAAGATTTAATTAAATGTAAATAATGCATAGGCGTCTCTGTGACGTAGAGATTAGATGCTTGTCTCTCGTGCCAAGGGTGCCCGGTTTGCTCCCTCGAGGAGCCATCGGGATATTTTGTCATAGATTCCTGATCACAATCTAGTTGAGATGGAGTTCATATTTCTATCGGAGACGGACGATACAAACGGAGGTCCTGTGTTCAATTTGAGCACCAAAAAGGACACTTGACAGTTCAAAATCGAGAAGAGCAGGTTGGAAAGCCACTGCGCGGACAAAATTCATTGGAAAAAAAGAATAAAAACGAAATCGCTAAAAAAATCTTCACCAACTTCAAAATTTCATCGGGACCCTCGTCTGTGCTAAGGAGTTCGTGCACTGCAGCTGAGATCTTCCTGTGTAAGAAAGAGATTAGAGCACACATGGTTACTCATCGAAGAGCAATGATGATGGTCCTATCAATCAATTTCATGTCCCAGCTTCGTCTGCATAATATACCAATTCATATATTGTCTGTTTCATGTCCCAGCTTCGTCTGCATAATATACCAATTCATATATTGTCTGTTTCATGTCCCAGCTTCGTCTGCATAATATACCAATTCATATATTGTCTGTTTCATGTCCCAGCTTCGTCTGCATAATATACCAATTCATATATTGTCTGTTTCATGTCCCAGCTTCGTCTGCATAATATACCAATTCATATATTGTCTGTTTCATGTCCCAGCTTCGTCTGCATAATATACCAATTCATATATTGTCTGTTTCATGTCCCAGCTTCGTCTGCATAATATACTAATTCATATATTATCTGTTTGTTTCATGTCCCAGCTTCGTCTGCATAATATACCAATTCATATATTGTCTGTTTCATGTCCCAGCTTCGTCTGCATAATGTACCAATTCATATATTGTCTGTTTCATGTCCCAGCTTCGTCTGCATAATATACCAATTCATATATTGTCTGTTTCATGTCCCAGCTTCGT
Organism: Arion vulgaris; assembly: GCA_020796225.1. NCBI lineage: Eukaryota > Metazoa > Mollusca > Gastropoda > Stylommatophora > Arionidae > Arion > Arion vulgaris. The sequence continues at coordinate 77,271,421 of CM036755.1, forward strand.
CTGCATAATATACCAATTCATATATTGTCTGTTTCATGTCCCAGCTTCGTCTGCATAATATACCAATTCATATATTGTCTGTTTCATGTCCCAGCTTCGTCTGCATAATATACCAATTCATATATTGTCTGTTTCATGTCCCAGCTTCGTCTGCATAATATACCAATTCATATATTGTCTGTTTGTTTCATGTCCCAGCTTCGTCTGCATAATATACCAATTCATATATTGTCTGTTTGTTTCATGTCCCAGCTTCGTCTGCATAATATACTAATTCATATATTGTCTGTTTCATGTCCCAGCTTCGTCTGCATAATATAGCAATTCATATATTGTCTGTTTGTTTCATGTCCCAGCTTCGTCTGCATAATATACCAATTCATATATTGTCTGTTTCATGTCCCAGCTTCGTCTGCATAATATACAAATTCATATATTGTCTGTTTCATGTCCCAGCTTCGTCTGCATAATATACCAATTCATATATTGTCTGTTTGTTTCCTGTCCCAGCTTCGTCTGCATAATATACCAATTCATATATTGTCTGTTTGTTTCATGTCCCAGCTTCGTCTGCATAATATACCAATTCATATATTGTCTGTTTGTTTCATGTCCCAGCTTCGTCTGCATAATATACCAATTCATATATTGTCTGTTTGTTTCATGTCCCAGCTTCGTCTGCATAATATACCAATTCATATATTGTCTGTTTCATGTCCCAGCTTCGTCTGCATAATATACCAATTCATATATTGTCTGTTTGTTTCATGTCCCAGCTTCGTCTGCATAATATAACAATTCATATATTGTCTGTTTCATGTCCCAGCTTCGTCTGCATAATATACCAATTCATATATTGTCTGTTTCATGTCCCAGCTTCGTCTGCATAATATACCAATTCATATATTATCTGTTTGTTTCATGTCCCAGCTTCGTCTGCATAATATACAAATTCATATATTGTCTGTTTCATGTCCCAGCTTCGTCTGCATAATATACCAATTCATATATTGTCTGTTTGTTTCATGTCCCAGCTTCGTCTGCATAATATACCAATTCATATATTGTCTGTTTGTTTCATGTCCCAGCTTCGTCTGCATAATATACCAATTCATATATTGTCTGTTTGTTTCATGTCCCAGCTTCGTCTGCATAATATACCAATTCATATATTGTCTGTTTGTTTCATGTCCCAGCTTCGTCTGCATAATATACCAATTCATATATTGTCTGTTTCATGTCCCAGCTTCGTCTGCATAATATACCAATTCATATATTGTCTGTTTGTTTCATGTCCCAGCTTCGTCTGCATAATATACCAATTCATATATTGTCTGTTTCATGTCCCAGCTTCGTCTGCATAATATACCAATTCATATATTGTCTGTTTCATGTCCCAGCTTCGTCTGCATAATATACCAATTCATATATTATCTGTTTGTTTCATGTCCCAGCTTCGTCTGCATAATATACCAATTCATATATTGTCTGTTTCATGTCCCAGCTTCGTCTGCATAATATACCAATTCATATATTGTCTGTTTCATGTCCCAGCTTCGTCTGCATAATATACCAATTCATATATTGTCTGTTTGTTTCATGTCCCAGCTTCGTCTGCATAATATACCAATTCATATATTGTCTGTCTGTTTCATGTCCCAGCTTCGTCTGCATAATATAACAATTCATATATTGTCTGTTTGTTTCATGTCCCAGCTTCGTCTGCATAATATACCAATTCATATATTGTCTGTTTGTTTCATGTCCCAGCTTCGTCTGCATAATATACCAATTCATATATTGTCTGTTTGTTTCATGTCCCAGCTTCGTCTGCATAATATACCAATTCATATATTGTCTGTTTGTTTCATGTCCCAGCTTCGTCTGCATAATATACCAATTCATATATTGTCTGTTTGTTTCATGTCCCAGCTTCGTCTGCATAATATACCAATTCATATATTGTCTGTTTCATGTCCCAGCTTCGTCTGCATAATATACCAATTCATATATTGTCTGTTTCATGTCCCAGCTTCGTCTGCATAATATACCAATTCATATATTGTCTGTTTCATGTCCCAGCTTCGTCTGCATAATATACCAATTCATATATTGTCTGTTTCATGTCCCAGCTTCGTCTGCATAATATAACAATTCATATATTGTCTGTTTCATGTCCCAGCTTCGTCTGCATAATATAACAATTCATATATTGTCTGTTTCATGTCCCAGCTTCGTCTGCATAATATACCAATTCATATATTGTCTGTTTGTTTCATGTCCCAGCTTCGTCTGCATAATATACCAATTCATATATTGTCTGTTTGTTTCATGTCCAGCTTCGTTGCATAATATACCAATTCATATATTGTCTGTCCATTTCATGTCCAGCTTGTCTGCATAATATACCAATTCATATATTGTCTGTTTGTTTCATGTCCCAGCTTCGTCTGCATAATATACCAATTCATATATTGTCTGTTTGTTTCATGTCCCAGCTTCGTCTGCATAATATACCAATTCATATATTGTCTGTTTGTTTCATGTCCCAGCTTCGTCTGCATAATATACCAATTCATATATTGTCTGTTTGTTTCATGTCCCAGCTTCGTCTGCATAATATACCAATTCATATATTGTCTGTCTGTTTCATGTCCCAGCTTCGTCTGCATAATATACCAATTCATATATTGTCTGTTTCATGTGCTTCGTCTGCATAATATACCAATTCATATATTGTCTGTTTGTTTCATGTCCCAGCTTCGTCTGCATAATATACCAATTCATATATTGTCTGTTTCATGTCCCAGCTTCGTCTGCATAATATACCAATTCATATATTGTCTGTTTCATGTCCCAGCTTCGTCTGCATAATATACCAATTCATATATTATCTGTTTGTTTCATGTCCCAGCTTCGTCTGCATAATATACCAATTCATATATTGTCTGTTTCATGTCCCAGCTTCGTCTGCATAATATACCAATTCATATATTGTCTGTTTCATGTCCCAGCTTCGTCTGCATAATATACCAATTCATATATTGTCTGTTTGTTTCATGTCCCAGCTTCGTCTGCATAATATACCAATTCATATATTGTCTGTCTGTTTCATGTCCCAGCTTCGTCTGCATAATATACCAATTCATATATTGTCTGTTTGTTTCATGTCCCAGCTTCGTCTGCATAACATACCAATTCATATATTGTCTGTTTGTTTCATGTCCCAGCTTCGTCTGCATAATATACCAATTCATATATTGTCTGTTTGTTTCATGTCCCAGCTTCGTCTGCATAATATACCAATTCATATATTGTCTGTTTGTTTCATGTCCCAGCTTCGTCTGCATAATATACCAATTCATATATTGTCTGTTTGTTTCATGTCCCAGCTTCGTCTGCATAATATACCAATTCATATATTGTCTGTTTCATGTCCCAGCTTCGTCTGCATAATATACCAATTCATATATTGTCTGTTTCATGTCCCAGCTTCGTCTGCATAATATACCAATTCATATATTGTCTGTTTCATGTCCCAGCTTCGTCTGCATAATATAACAATTCATATATTGTCTGTTTCATGTCCCAGCTTCGTCTGCATAATATAACAATTCATATATTGTCTGTTTCATGTCCCAGCTTCGTCTGCATAATATAACAATTCATATATTGTCTGTTTCATGTCCCAGCTTCGTCTGCATAATATACCAATTCATATATTGTCTGTTTGTTTCATGTCCCAGCTTCGTCTGCATAATATACCAATTCATATATTGTCTGTTTGTTTCATGTCCCAGCTTCGTCTGCATAATATACCAATTCATATATTGTCTGTCCATTTCATGTCCCAGCTTCGTCTGCATAATATACCAATTCATATATTGTCTGTTTGTTTCATGTCCCAGCTTCGTCTGCATAATATACCAATTCATATATTGTCTGTTTGTTTCATGTCCCAGCTTCGTCTGCATAATATACCAATTCATATATTGTCTGTTTGTTTCATGTCCCAGCTTCGTCTGCATAATATACCAATTCATATATTGTCTGTTTGTTTCATGTCCCAGCTTCGTCTGCATAATATACCAATTCATATATTGTCTGTCTGTTTCATGTCCCAGCTTCGTCTGCATAATATACCAATTCATATATTGTCTGTTTCATGTCCCAGCTTCGTCTGCATAATATACCAATTCATATATTGTCTGTTTGTTTCATGTCCCAGCTTCGTCTGCATAATATACCAATTCATATATTGTCTGTTTCATGTCCCAGCTTCGTCTGCATAATATACCAATTCATATATTGTCTGTTTGTTTCATGTCCCAGCTTCGTCTGCATAATATACCAATTATTATATTGTCTGTCTGTTTCATGTCCCAGCTTCGTCTGCATAATATACCAATTCATATATTGTCTGTTTCATGTCCCAGCTTCGTCTGCATAATATACCAATTCATATATTGTCTGTTTCATGTCCCAGCTTCGTCTGCATAATATACTAATTAATATATTGTCTGTTTGTTTCATGTCCCAGCTTCGTCTGCATAATATACTAATTAATATATTGTCTGTTTCATGTCCCAGCTTCATCTGCATAATATACCAATTCATATATTGTCTGTTTGTTTCATGTCCCAGCTTCGTCTGCATAATATACCAATTCATATATTGTCTGTTTTATGTCCCAGCTTCGTCTGCATAATATACCAATTCATATATTGTCTGTTTCATGTCCCAGCTTCGTCTGCATAATATACCAATTCATATATTGTCTGTTTTATGTCCCAGCTTCATCTGCATAATATACCAATTCATATATTGTCTGTTTGTTTCATGTCCCAGCTTCGTCTGCATAATATAGCAATTCATATATTGTCTGTTTGTTTCATGTCCCAGCTTCGTCTGCATAATATACCAATTCATATATTGTCTGTCTGTTTCATGTCCCAGCTTCGTCTGCATAATATAGTAATTCATATATTGTCTATGTTTGTTTTTTCAATTCTTGCGTTATATTGTTCAGATATTTGTATTAAATAACCTTTGATGCATACATAGCACAGTACGTTTATTTTTTAAATTTTTTACAAATGAATTTTGATTAAAAGTAGCAAATACAAAAATGTTAAATTGTCTTCATCATGTTAATTCATGGCATCTACTTCTTCTTCTTCTTCGAACGTTCTATATCGACCACTTGTTAACCACTCTGTGTGATTTGTATGTGATCTGAGCTTAAGAGCGATTGTGCGTTGTGTCAGTTATGCGGCTACAAGTAGGCCAGCACATCCGATTTCTGCGATGCTTTTTTTTACTAGGGTAGTTTCCCTAGGCTCTACCTCAGTCGCCTCTTACGACATGTTTTGTAGGTAGCAGTGAATTCATGACATAAATTGTGTAGATAGGGTCCCAGCTTACTGCTTTGTCAGGGTGTCAAGATCCTGTTAAAGCGGTCTTGTCCATTGGAAACTAGGTAACAATTACCAGCAAACTCTCCAGTGATCACCGGGCCCAAATTTGGGGTGTGAAGAATAGAACCACTGTTACCTGCCCCGCATGTCGTAAGAGGCGGCTAAGGAGGTTTGGGTGAAATCGGATGCACGTGTCCTAAACGTGTAGAAGTCTATGCGTTTAGGGCCTACCAAACCAATGTGCAACGTATTCACGTTATTGGCAAAGATCAAACATATCACAAAAGTGATTAAAATTGGTGGTAAAGAACGAACGCACAGAAGAAGAAGAGACCAGCAAACTAAAGTTACAGAGGCGTATTCGATTTGGGCTACAACTGAGTGTAGCAACATTAGCTAGACAATAATACCAACTTGAAGTAATAACTGTTTAGTCAAATTATGATACTTTTTTCTCTCTTTCACTCCACTTATCTTTCTACTCTTTTCTTTCTTTATTTCTTTTTCGTTCTCTTTCTTTCTTTTTCTTTCTCTTCATGGGAAGACAGAAAAATGAATCACTGATAGTGTGGGAGTTATTTGTGATAGTAACAATGGCGAACATAACAAACAAGTTACGTATTCTGACAGCAGTATTTTATTGTTGAAGAAATAGTCAAACAACATCAATGTTTATTAATAATTGTCTGTCAACTTTCCGACTGGATTCTTTCAAATAATATTTAAAAACACAAGAAGTAATTTCTTGTACACTTTCTAAAGTTCTAGTTTGTAAGGTTTAAATGGCAGAGTTGTATTTTAGTTTAAGATGGAACTAATGCATAGAGTTCGAGATGCACGATTTCTAAATAAAACTAACAGAAGTGTATAACTGAAGGTTTGTTAAATCATCATCAAGTAGCTTGTCCCTTCCGTAACTTGGCTCCCATGACAGCAGTCCTGAAAAAATCTATGTGGTATGCAAGTTGACCGGCGTCAGCAGCAGTCATTCTCAGATCGTCAAGGACATCTTGCACCCATCATCTTGTAGGTCTTCCTTTCATTCTTCTTCCAGGCACCATTCCCTCCAAAATTATGTTCTCTAGGCACTTATGTCGTTTGATGTGTCTGAAATAGTTAATGTTCCTTGTTTTTATGCTCTTTAATAGCTAACTCTCTCTAATATCAGGCTGTTGCAGAACAGAAGCATTTGTTCTTTTCTCTGTCCCTGATATTCTAAATACTCTTCTGTAGTATTTACATTCAACGGTATTAATGATCTTCTCTGTCGCATTGTCAATGGTCTGTGTCTCACAGCCAAATGTTGCCAATAGAAAAACGCATTCTCTTAAACACTGTATTTTAAATACTATAAGTAAAATTAAAGAACTTGGTTTTGTTTATTTACGATTTTGTATATTCTAAGATAAGGTGTTCGACCCCTTTTGACAACAATGTTATACAATGGCGTATATGTTCACCATCACGCTGACTGTCTATCCTTCTAAGTGCTTCTCTTGTGCACAGCTGAAGCTGGGTTAAACTGAAAGTCGTTTGCAGTCGATAAACCACAATGCAACTGCAGATTTTGAATCTGAGACCACATCTATGAATCAGGTACACTAAATACTGTGTAACCAAAGCTGTCTGTAAAATAATATACTGTCATGAAGAATAATAAATTATTTTAGTTGACGAGACACTTACCCCATTAAACAAGTTATGACAACAGCAAAAAAACATACATTGAAAGAATGTAATACAATAAATATGTCATTAGTAACAGTGAGAGTTTGAAAGGGTTGTTTCTGTACTGTGAAATGTGTGCTAACACCCATCGATTTACGTATCACTTTATACATTGTACACAAGTCACTGCAAAAAAAAAAGCGTGTCAAGCTCTTCGTAAATGCGATATTTTGTTTATGTAATTATAGCTATATAATTATGTATTATGTATTGATGTTGATTGTAGATATGTAACAATGAACATAAATTGGATAGCATTGATAGTTTGAAATATTTATATTGCATTGCTAACAAGTAATAGAAATGTTATAAAAATATAAAATTGTTATATATATATATATGTATAGTGACATCGTATGTACAATGGCAAAAATATACATAGAATATATGTTTTATTTTTGTCTTTATTCTCACATATAAACTTGATTATGTTGAAAGAAGTCAGTGGTTCACCTCATGTTATCGAGTTGTCCAAAAAGCGAATCCTGCATTGACATTAATGACGGCCATATATATCTTCTCTGCTTATAATACGTTTGGATACAAGTGCAAAATGTGTATCATCATCATCAGGTTCCATTTGACATTAAGATTTGGCTGCAATGGAACAACATGTCCTGTCGGTTGTCTTGCTGTTGCACGCTGCCAGGCTCTAATTTGGAACCCTGTTAATGGTTCCCTTCCACTTGGTTCCTGTGTCTTTCTCTCGTTTGCCTAATTTTAACCACCCCTTCTGATAATGTTTTCATCAATATGCCATACCTCTTTATGTGTCCGAAATAATTTCATTACTTAATGTTTGATTCATGTAGTAATTTCTACTTTCTTTCAAGTTTGTTCGAAACGTGTATATTTTTCGTTCCCTTAAATACGACATATTCTTCTGTACATCTATATCTAAAAGGCATTAATTATGTATTCCAAATGCGTGTTCATTATCTATGTTTTTATTCCATACAAATGTTATTAGTAGAACAGAAACACTCGTCAGAGATTCATATCTTTAATCTGTTGAAAAGATTGTACTTGAGTCTTATTTAAGTTATTCGAAGTCTGAATATCTTGACTTGCACATATCCGCGGCACTGATAATGTGGATAGTTTGTCTGGTGTTCCTGATAGTCTGTTTACCTCATCATTCTATATTTCTTATCAAATATATGTTTGTCTCATCATAGTTTATGATGTTAGCTTGTGGTAGTGTGTCTCCCTCCTTTGTCAATCTGTCCGTTTCGTCGTTGTTACCAGGTATGTTGCAATGAGATGAGATCCATTGTATCGCAGCTATTTTAGACTGCTAACAGACTGTATAAAGTCTCTCTTATGTAATTTATTTCTTTACTGTTATGGCTTCGTAGTGCTGCAACTGTAGTTTGTGTTGACAATATTCAAGAAAAAAAAATGTTCGTAAGAAGACACATATTGGAAATAAGAAATTTGTAAACAAAAATGTAAAACATCATGGCAGCGAGACAGTTTCTATTTTATCATAGAGACTTTCTGCTACATCGGTACTTGTTAATTCATCTTCTTAGTGATGTCAGTGCTGAACTCACTCGAAGATGTGACATCTATTGGTGAGCTTTCAGAAGAGAGAGTTGATAGATACGTCGTGTTCCCGACAGCAACACTGGCGTTTTGATTTTGTGCAGTTATCGGAGCTGAGACAAGTCAACAATACATACAATTATTCATGAATGAACACATGTTATTTAAACGTAAAACATTACACATACAAACAACTAATATGCAGTGGTAAAAGTACTGTGCACTTCCAACACACACATATAAACAACTAATATGCAGTGGTAACAAGGACTGGGTGCACTCTCCAACACACACATATAAACAACTAATATGCAGTGGTAACAAGGACTGGGTGCACTCTCCAACACACACATACAAACAACTAATATGCAGTGGTAACAAGGACTGGGTGCACTCTCCAACACACACATATAAACAACTAATATGCAGTGGTAACAGGACTGGGCGCACTCTCCAACACACATATAAACAACTAATATGCAGTGGTAACAGGACGGGCACTCTCCAACACACATACAAACAACTAATATGCATTGGTAACAAGGACTGGCACTCTCCAACACACACTACAAACAACTAATATGCAGTGGTAACAAGGACTGGGCACTCTCACACACACATACAAACAACTAATATGCATTGGTAACAAGGACTGGGCGCACTCTCCAACACACACATATAAACAACTAATATGCAGTGGTAACAAGGACTGGGCGCACTCTCCAACACACACATATAAACAACTAATATGCAGTGGTAACAAGGACTGGGCACTCTCAACACACACATATAAACAACTAATATGCAGTGGTAAAAGGTTGGCGCACTCTCCAACACACACATATAAACACTCACGGATACAAACATTGACAGACACACTCAAATACACACACATACACCATTTCAAACGCACACGTACTTATGCATACATTGATCATCGTATTAATCGTTTATGAAAAGTTACAAACATTGAATAAATCGTTCAACAAATATACAAATATTACAACTAATATACATAAATAGCCGTCAAACAAATCAACTAAATCTGTGCTTTCTTCAAACTCAGTCAAATATAAGATCAATATTTGTCAATCTTACCTCCAAAGAAAACCACCTGTCTCACCTGAGCTGCCATCTGCGTAGTTTCTGTAGCAGCAGGTACTGTAAACATAAATGCATAATTAACTTGCATAGTTTATTTAGATTTTAATTTAATAAATATGAATAGTTTTTTTTTGAAGTTTATGTTAATTTGACTGCTTTTCTAAATTAGTAGTGTGTATTTGTTGTGTCTTGAATCATTTTGTATAATTTACTTTTAATAGTGAAACGATCTGTGATACCAATATACATAGTTAAAAATAGAAAAAGGAATGATGTTTTCCTTATCAAAAAGTATTCAAAAAATAGATGAGACTGCAGTAAAAGTAACTGCAGTAAGGAATGCTGTTTTCTGTATCAAAAAGTAACATGACTTTGAGAAATTGTCAAAGAAAATACTGACAGTTTATTTAGTTCAGTTCTACCAGTCCCCATCCCGACATGTGGGTAAATTGTATACGTACTTAGTCGTCCATTGTGTTATCTATCTGACAGTTATTCAACTATAACTTAATCAAACATTCACATAACATTACCGATTATTGAACACAAATAAAATCACAGATCTGTGTATATCTGAACCTGCTGGACTGATTTGTGAAGAGAATTTGACTTTTAAATCTTTCTTTTTCATTCCCGGAAGAAGCTCAACCCTAATTGTAATAAAAATAATGGCTTTTCTTTCTCCCAGCTGGTAATGTATATTATTTTTTCAAGAGAAAAAAATTCCATTCCTTCTAATTCTTTCCATGTTTTACCTATCCTTTTAATATAAGCCTCCAGTTCTCTTCTCCAGGTCTATCTAGGCCTTCCCCTATTCCTCTTTCCCTGCGGGTTCCAAGACAGTGTCTGTCTTGCAATGCTTCCGGTCGGTCTTCTCAATGTATATTCTATCCATCGTCAGCGTCTCTTCCTGAGCTCTTTCTCCACTGGTATCTGCTTAGTTTTTTCTCTACTAGTCTCTTCTTAGTTCTTTCTCTAGTTCATCGTTCAATCGTATCATACCATCTCTGTCCCTCTATTCTACGTAAACATTCATTTTTGAAGGTCTGCAGTTTTCTGATGGTTTCATTTGTTGTCTTCCATGTTTCGAGCCATGAACATCACTCACATCTGATTGAAAGATTCTCAGCGTTCTGTTTGTTTTGATCTTCTTTGACTTCCTTATCTTACTCAATGCAATAAAGTTTCCATTTGCTTTTTGTATTCTGATCTTGACATCTCTGTTTGTTCCCCTTTCTGTGTTTATGTTGCTACCAAGGTATGTGTATGATTCTACATCTTGTAGGGATGTTTCCTCCAGCATAATCTGATTTACATTTACTGCGTTTATTCTCATGACCTTGGTCTTTTCCCTGTTTATTTTCAAACCTAGTTGCTGAGACTTATTATTTAGAATATTCATTTTATCTTTAATCTGTGCGTGATTGTGGGACAGCAATGCCAGATCGTCTGCAAAATCCAGGTCTTCTGGTTGTTTCATAAGTGTACATTGTATTCCCAATCTGTTATCTGTTGTTGTTGATTTCAAGATCCAATCTATGGTCAGCAAGAACAGTAATGGCGATAACAGGTATCCCAGTCTTACCCTGTTCTTATCTCAAAGTGATTCCGTCAATTGACCCCAGGAAGTAAGAGACATATTTGCAGTCACAGTATCAAACAAGTACCAAGTACTTGAACAGCTGGTAGACTATATGAGCATTGAGGAACATTGGCAACAGATAAAAGATATATGGAAGGAAACATGCTCAGAAGTTTTGGGAGATAAGGAGGGGAAAAAACAACAGATTGGATAACAACAGATACCCTTAATCTGATCAAAGAAAAAAAAACAGGGAAAACAGATCGAAACAGATGAAAAAATTAGAGGTGCTAAAGCTAAAGCCTACAAGGTATTTGGGAAAGTCAACAAAAAGGTTAAAAGAAAAATAAGAAGGGATAAAATAAAATATATAGATAAGTTGGCTGGTGAAGCAGAAGAAGCAGCAGAAAAGGAAATATGAGGGACCTGTATAACATCACAAGGAAGCTAACAGGAAAATACAAACAATCAAGAGGCCTTATAATAGACAAGAGAGGCAAAGTAATTAGCAACACTAAAGAACAAATGAAGAGACGGAAAGAACATTTTGAAGAACTACTTAATATGTTAAAACCACAGGTTCCACCGAAAATAGAGCCAGCTGAAGAGGAGATACAAATTAAATGTGAAAGACCAAGTAAAGAAGAAATAATGATGGCCATAAAACACTTAAAGGATAGAAAAGCTGCTGGGCCAGACAACATTCCAGCAGAAAGCCATCAAGGCAGATAAAGATATCTCAACGGAGTTACTATATAAATAAAAAAAAAAAAGTAAAGGAACCCTTTCATACCTTTGGGATATAGGACAATACAGTGTTAGGCATGTATTTTTCAATGATCGTCGGCACACGATGGATGATGTGGTCAGCATCCCGCCGGCCGCCTTTACTTTCCCAGAGCATGTCTGGTACCCAGTTAAGGCTGGGTCGACCTGGAGAGCCGTCGCGGTCGGGAAAATTCCACCGCACTGCGGGAGTTGAACCCAGACCACCAGCCTTGAGAAGCGAGTTGACTAACAACTACGCTACCGCGGCTCTCCTATACAAATTACTAGGTAAGATATGGGAGGGGAGAAGAGGTACAAGTAGAGTGGAAAGAAGGTCACTTGGTTAAACTATCAAAGAAAGGAGACATGCATGAATGTACAAACTATAGAGGAATAATGCTATTATCAATGTCAGGCAAAATACTAAACAGAATTATATTTAATAGACTTAAAGAGGCCATAGATAAACAACTTAGAAGTTGGGGGCTCTGTGGCTGAGTGGTTAAGCCCTTTGCCTTGCGAGTCGAAGGTCGTGGGTTCGAATCCCGACCGCGGCCTTCTGTTTACAGTGCAATTTTCCCAGAGACCCATAGGATTGTTGCTGGAGCTACGGAGTTCGTGCTTTGTGCAATACTCTCGACAGGTGTCGTGTCATTTCTGCGAGAGGGACCGAGCCAAAGGGGTAAACCGGTGCAATGAAGTCAATCCTTCGGCTTTTAAACCCTTTAAAACTTAGAGAAGAATAGGCAGGGGGGTTTCGCAAGAATAGATCCTGCACAGACCAGATAGCTACACTGCGCATTATAGTAGAACAAAGCATAGAGTGGAAGTCACCGCTATACATAAGTTTTGTGGACTATGAAAAGGTGTTTGATAGTCTAGATAGAGAGTCATTGAGGAAACTATTAAAACACTATGTAGTTCCTCCCAAGATTGCAAACCTAATAAAGAAAGTCTATGAGAAGAGTAATTTAAAACAGCATTATAAAAGTATGAACATACATAACAAAACATACAAAGATGTCAAGGAAAACTATAAATTGGACATCTGCCACAAAACTAGATATAAATTAACACAGAGCATGAAATATGTATGAATATACATTAATCATCATACTGATCAACTTATATGAAAAAGTTGTGATCATCTGATATGAAAAAGTTGTGATCTGTGATATGAAAAGAGTTGTGATCATGTGATATGAAAAAAAGTTGTGATCATGTGATATGAAAAAGAGTTGTGATCATGTGATATGAAAAAGAGTTGTGATCATGTGATATGAAAAGTGGCAAACATTGAATAAATCGTTCAACAACAACACAGTAAATAAACAAATATTAGAACTAATATATAAAAAAATAGCCTTAATTAAGAAAGATAAATTAACTATGTGACTTCTTCAAACTAAGTGTAGTATTAGATCGATATTTGTCAATCTTACCTGCACGTAAAGCCACAATTCCAAACTCGCTTATCGGTGCTGTAAACATGAATGAGTAATTAACTTGTGTATTTATTACATAATAATTTCATACACAAGAATGATTGTTTTGTGTGAAGTTTGTGTTAATTTGAACTACTCGTTCTTTAATTAGTTGTGTTTTATTTGTTTTGGTTTTTGTTCTGGTGTGTGTCGTTGAAGAATATTATATAATTTCTTTTCAATAGCGAAACGAACTGTGAAACCAATATACATAGTTCTTCTTCAACTTCTTCTTTGAACGCTCCATATCGAACACTTGTTAACCAATCTGTGTGATTTATATGTGATCTGAACATAAGAGCGATTGTAGATTGTGCCTGTTATGCGCCTACAAGCAGGCCAGCATATCCGATTTCTGCGATGTTTTTTTATTTACTACGGTAGCTTCCCTAGGTCCTACATCAGTCGTCTCTTACGACATGCCTTGTAGGTCGCATTGGTACTATTCTTTGCTTCCCTTATGTGCCCCTGGCAACACACGAGCGGTGTACATAGTACACAAATAGACATAATATTGCTGTTTTCTTTATCCAACAAATAATGTCACTGAAACTATGTAAAAACAATTTTATTTTATTTTATGTAAGTTATGCAATCAACGTCATTCTCCATTGGGCATTTCTATTCGTGTTCTGTCCTCCGTTGCAGCAGCCATCCTAACGTCCATTTACTAACCGAACCCATGAGAAGTTGATACCTTCACTTTCTATCACGAAGACTATACTGTCTGGCATGTTCAAACTTAACTCCTAATTATCTAATTCGTTCGAGTGTCTGAGACCTGCCCATAACACATAAATGAGAGCGTAGGGCATTGATGACATCGGCTCTGTCCATACTTTGCCCGCTGAAGTCAGTGCATTGTTTGCAAGAAAGTCAGCACGCTCGTTTGTAAAGACAATACTTACAATAAATTATATCGTATTCCAATGTGTTATCTATGGAATTGTTAATCAAGTATAATTATATCAATTCCAATGTGTTATCTATGGAATTGTTAATCAAGTATAATTATATCGTATTCAATGTAGTTATCTATGGAATTGTTAATCAAGTATAATTATATCGTATTCCAATGTGTTATCTATGGAATTGTTAATCAAGTATAATTATATCGTATTCCAATGTGTTATCTATGGAATTGTTAATCAAGTATAATTATATCGTATTCCAATGCGTTATCTATGGAACTGTTAATCAAGTATAATTATATCGTATTCCAATGTGTTATCTATGGAATTGTTAATCAAGTATAATTATATCGTATTCCAATGTGTTATCTATGGAACTGTTAATCAAGTATAATTATATCGTATTCCAATGCGTTATCTATGGAATTGTTAATCAAGTATAATTATATTGTATTCCAATGTGTTATCTATGGAACTGTTAATCAAGTATAATTATATCGTATTCCAATGTGTTATCTATGGAACTGTTAATCAAGTATAATTATATCGTATTCCAATGTGTTATCTATGGAACTGTTAATCAAGTATAATTATATCGTATCCAATGTGTCATCTATGGAACTGTTAATCAAGTATATCATAAACAAACATTAATCTACAATTTCCGACTTTTGAAAATAATTTAATTATAGTTTTGTTTATTTCTTAAATAGCTTCACACATTTGTCACAAATTTATGATAACTTTTTGATAAATTTGACTCTATCATCGTTTCCTGGTAGAAACTCATTACACATTTTCATTGAAAAATGTTTACTTCAAGATTGTATTTTATTTATTGTTTATTTTTGTTGTGTTTGTTGGTTTAAACTCTCATCGCAACATTTAGACATTTGGGATCAGTTTATTTTAAAACTCTGATTGCAACATTTAGACATTTGGCATCAGTTTATTTTAAAACTCTGATTGCAACATTTAGACATTTGGCATCAGTTTATTTTAAAACTCTGATTGCAACATTTAGACATTTGGCATCAGTTTATTTTAAAACTCTGAGTGCAACATTTCTACAATTGACATCAGTTTAATTTTAAAACTCTGATTGCAATTTATACATTTGGCATCAGTTTAATTTTAAAACTCTGATTGCAACACTTAGACATTTGGCATCACTTTATTTTAAAACTCTGATTGCAACATTTATACATTTGGCATCAGTTTAATTTTAAAACGATAAAGTGTCTTTTTTATTATTCTGTTCGTAATATTATAGGTTCTACAGGCCTGCAAGCAATTTTTCCACTAGTTTGTCAAAGCTGATGGTGTACACAGCAGTTGTGATTTCACCACTGATGAATCATGGACTGTCTACCGGCTGCATGTCAAAAAAAGTAATCTCTTCCGCACAGTCTGATTAAGACATTTTCAAAAAAAGAAATGGTTACTATAAAATCTTGGATATTATAGTCCTCGACAAAGTTTCTCTAGTAGCTATATGATCTTGATACAGTCGCAGTCTCGATGTGCAGTTCATGTAGTTTTTATACCAGACCATCAATCATAGACCCGCTGTACAAGTAATGAAGTCCGCATACCAGACCATCAGTCCACACACACGGAGGACAGTTCATTAGCTCGATACCAGACCAACTGTCACACACACGGAGGACAGTTCATGTAGCTCGCATACCAGACCAACAGTCACACACACGGAGGACAGTACATGTAGCTCGCATACCAGACCAACTGTCACACACACGGAGGACAGTTCATGTAGCTCGCATACCAGACCAACTGTCACACACACGGAGGACAGTACATGTAGCTCGCATACCAGACCAACTGTCACACATACGGAGGACAGTTCATGAAGCTCGCATACCAGACCAACTGTCACACACACCAGAGGACAGTTCATGTAGCCCATACCAGACCATCAGTCACACACACGCGGAGGATAGTTTATGTGAGCTCATACCAGACCAACTGTCACACACACGGAGGACAGTACATGTAGCTCGCATACCAGACCAACTGTCACACACACGGAGGACAGTTTATGTTGTCTATACCAGACCAACTGTCACACACACGGAGGACAGTTTATGTTGCTCGTATACCAGACCAACTGTCACACACTTGGAGGACAGTTCATGTAACTCGCATACCAGACCATCAGTCACACACGCGGAGGACAGTTCATGTAGCTCGCATACCAGACCATCAGTCACACATTTGAGGACGTTTATGTTGCTCGTATTCCATACCAACTGTCACACACACGGAGGACAGTTTATGTAACTCGCATACCAGACAATCAGTCACACACACGGAGGACAGTTTATGTAACTCGCATACCAGACCATCAGTCACACACACGGAGGCCAGTTTATGTAACTCGCATACCAGACCATCAGTCACACACACGGAGGACAGTTCATGTGAGTTCACATGACCAGACCATCAGTCACACACACGGAGGACAGTTCATGTAGTTCACATACCAGACCATCAGTTACACACACTTGGAGGATAGTTCATGTAGTTTACATACCAGACCATCAGTCACACACACGGAGGACAGTTCATGTAGTTCACATACCAGACCATCAGTCACACACACGGAGGACAGTTCATGTTGCTCGTATACCAGACCATCAGTCACACACACGGAGGACAGTTTATGTAACTCGCATACCAGACCATCAGTCACACACTTGGAGGACAGTTTATGTAACTCGCATACCAGACCATCAGTCACACACACGGAAGACAGTTCATGTAGCTCGCATACCAGACCATCAGTCACACACTTGGAGGACAGTTCATGTAGCTCGCATACCAGACCATCAGTCACACACACGGAGGACAGTTTATGTAACTCAGTACCAGACCATCAGTCACACACACGGAGGCCAGTTTATGTAACTCGCATACCAGACCATCAGTCACACACACGGAGGACAGTTTATGTAACTCGCATACCAGACCATCAGTCACACACACTTAGAGGACAGTTTATGTAACTCGCATACCAGACCATCAGTCACACACACGGAGGGCAGTTTATCCTATCAGAGTCATCCTGGAGAGACTGAGAGATGCCATCGATATAAAGCTAAGAGATGAACAGGCAGGCTTCCGACCAAATAGATCATGTGCTGACCAGATAGCCACATTACGTATAATACTAGAGCAAAGTATTGAATGGAAATCCCCACTTTATATCGGATTTGTTGATTATGAGAAGGCTTTTGACAGTATTGATAGGGAAACCCTTTGGAAATTAATGAGGCATTATGGAATCCAACAGAAAATTATTAACATAATAAAAGCAACATATACAGATATGAAATGCAATGTAGAGTTCTTCATGAAGGTAAACTAACAGATACTTTCAGAATAGAAACAGGAGTGCGTCAGGGATGCCTCCTATCACCTTTGTTGTTCTTACTGACAATAGACTGGATTATGAAGACCACAGTAACTAACACCAGAAATGGAATCCAATGGACTCTGACAGAGCAACTAGATGATCTGGACTTCGCTGATGATATAGCCCTTCTGTCACATATACGAAATCAGATGCAGGATAAGCTAAACACATTGAATCAAAGGTCCCAGCAACTAGGGCTGAACATTCATAAGGGAAAGACAAAGATATTGAAAATTAACCAAGCAAACGACAACTCGATCTCCCTGATGGAAATCCCACTTCAAGAGGTAGAATCATACACATATTTGGGCAGCAACGTAGACAAAGAGGGTGGAACAGATAGAGATGTTAAAATAAGAATACAGAAGGCAAGAGGAGCTTTCATTGCACTGGGAAACATTTGGAAGTCCAAAGAAATCAAATATAGAACAAAATTCGAATATTTAACTCTAATGTTAAAGCAGTTCTACTGTATGGGTCAGAAACATGGAGAACAACTAAAACAATAGCATAAATTGCAAACATTCATCAACTGGTGTCTGCGCAGAATAGAGGGAATAAGATGGTATGATAGGGTCACAAATGAGGAACTTATGGAGAGAACAAGACAGATTCCAGTGAACGAACAGGTTAAAAAGACGCTGGCGCTGGATAGGACACACTTTGCGAAAACCGGAGGGAATATAACAAGAAGGGTCCTTGCCTGGAACCCGCAGGGACAGCGAAAGAAGAGAAGGCCGAGAAATACATGGAGACGAGATTTGGAGGCGGAGATCAACAATATAAAGAAGAGCTGGAGGAGCTGCAGGAGATAGCTAGAGATAGGAAGACTTGGCATGAGTTGGTTGAGGGCCTATGCCCCAACCCGGGGTAAAAGGCAAAGAGAGAGAGAGAGATACCAGACCATCAGTCACACACACTTGGAGGACAGTTTATGTAACTCGCATACCAGACCATCAGTCATACACACGGAGGACAGTTCATGTAGTTCACATACAAGATCATCAATAAAGTACCGATGTGCTTGTATCGTGTAGTTCCCACAAAACTAGATACAATAAACACAGAGAATGCACTATGTATTAATAATATATGAAAAGTTACGATTATTGAATAAATCGTTCAACAAATAAACAAATATATTAGAACTAACATGTAAAAATAGCCGTAAAACAAATAAACTAACTATGTGACTAAATATAATATTAGATCTATATTTGTCAATCTTACCTGACAGCAAAGCAATATTCTGCCGTGCCATCTGCATAGATGCTTTAGTAGTTTCTGTAACAGCAGGTACTGTAAACATAAATGCATAATTAACTTGGATATTTTATTTAGATATTAATTTAATAAACAGGAATAGTATTTGTGTGAAGTTTATGTTAATTTGATTGCTCGTATTTGAATTAGTAATGCATTATATTTGTGTGACTTTGAAGCATATTGTATAATTTATTTTTAATATCAAAACGAATTGTGAGACCAATATACTTAGTATTAATCGTATATGAAAATTTACAAACACTGAAGAAATCATACAACAACAACAACAAAACAAATAAACAAATATTAAAACTAACATATAAAAATAGTCTTAAGGAAGATCAACTAAATCTGTTACTTCTTCAAACTAAATGTAAGATCTATCTGTGTCAATCTTACCTTCACGTGGAACCGCATATCCGGACCAGGCTACCCAGATACTGTAAACATGAATGCATAATGATTTTTTATATTTATTAGATATTAATTTCATAAACATGAATGGTTGTTTTGTGTGAAATTTATGTTAGTTTGAACTACTCGTTCTTTCAGTAGTTGTGTGTTGTCTCTGTGTGTGTATGTTCTTTGTATATCTTTGAACCATGTTGTAGAATTTCTTTTAAATAGTGAAGTTCGTTTCAGGGTCTCTTTAGGTCGACCTCTCTTTCGTGAACCCTTTGCATCCCACTTCGATGCCTGCTTTGATATTCGCTGATCATTTCTCCTCAAGGTGTGCCCAACATATCTCCATCTTCTCTTTTTATAACAGTTGTCACTAGTGGTTGACCAGACATGTCTCTGATTTCATCACTTCTTCTGAATTTGTTCCATTTTATATTCACTATTTTTCGCAGAAATCTATTTTCAAATGCATTCAACTTACTTTCTATATCTTTAGTCATTTTCTAACTCCCGCTGGCATATGTAAGGATTGATACAACATTTGAATTGAAAGTGTGACTATGGACAATGTAAAAACAATAATGTCACAATGGACAATGTAAAAACAATAATGTCACTATGGTCAATGTAAAAACAATAATGTCACTATGGACAATGTAAAAACAATAATGTCACTATGGACAATGTAAAAACAATAATGTCACAATGGACAATGTAAAAACAATAATGTCACTATGGACAATGTGAAAACAATAGTGTCACTATGGACAATGTAAAAACAATAGTGTCACTATGGACAATATAAAAACAATAATGTCACTATAGACAATGTAAAACCAATAATGTCAAAATGGACAATGTAAAAACAATAATGTCACAATGGACTAGGTAAAAACAATAATGTCACTATGGACAATATAAAAACAATAGTGTCACTATGGACAATGTAAAAACAATAGTGTCACTATGGACAATGTAAAAACAATACTGACAGATACGTATATCGTCGTGCAATGCGTCATCTATGGAACTGTTAATCAACTATATCGTAAACAAACATTAATCGAGAATTGAGGATGGTTGAAAATAATTTAATCATAGATGTGTGTATTTTCTATGACGATAGACAAATTTCAGATAAATTTGACTTTCAAATCTTTATCTTCGTTTCCTGGCAGATTCTCATTTTTAGTTTTATTTTTAAAAACGTTTGATCTCCAAGCTTGTATTGCATATTATTTTTGTTTAATTTTGTTGTATTTATTTGTTAAAATTCTGATTGCAACATTTAGACATCAGTTTATTTTAAAACTGTGATTGCAACATTTAGACATCAGTTTATTTTAAAACTCTGATT
This sequence comes from Arion vulgaris, assembly GCA_020796225.1. Classification (NCBI taxonomy): domain Eukaryota; kingdom Metazoa; phylum Mollusca; class Gastropoda; order Stylommatophora; family Arionidae; genus Arion; species Arion vulgaris. Next base: position 77,292,424 of record CM036755.1, read on the forward strand.
GCAACATTTAGACATTTGGTATCAGTTTATTTTAAAACGATAAAGTTTGTTTTTTATAATTATATCCGTATCGTACCATACGTTTCATATGGTCTGCAAGCAATTCTTCCCACAACGATCTATCTCGAGCAGCTAGTTCAATCCTTTCTACATTCGTTTTCAAAGTTGAAGGTGTGGGCCTACACAGCAGTTAGGCTTTCACCAATGGTGAATCGTGGACTGTCTACCAGTTGCTTGTCAAAAAAGTAATCTCTTCTGCACAAAGCCTGATTAATACATTTTCTAAATACCAAATGATACGGTAAAATCGTGGATATTATAGTCCCCAATAAAAAGAAAGTTTCTCTAGTAGCTACATCTTGACACAGTCGCAGTATCGATGTACAGGTCACGTAGATCGCATACCAAACCTCAGTAACAGACCCGCTTTGCAGTAGGAGATTTTTGGACGAAAGCAACATACAGATTGCAAAGAGTGGTTCACAAAAGCAACATACAGATTGCAAAGAGTGGTTCACAAAAGCAACATACGGATTGTAAAGAGGGGTTCAGAAAAGCAACATACAGATTGCAAAGAATGGTTCACAGAAGGTGTCTCTAGATGGTCTACTACAGTAAAATAACGAGGGGTTACTGCAGTGACCACCAAAACATCTCATCTGAGTACTAGTAACCACATATCACGGCACAACACTTCACGTCTTAGGCTTTTGAATTTGTTATGTATGCAATAACTACCTGCTAGTAATAGAATTTGTTATGTATGCAATAAACAGCTGCTAGTAATAGAATTTGTTATGTATGCAATAACTATCTGCTAGTATTTGAATTTGTTATGGATGCAATAAACATCTGCTAGTAATAGAATTTGTTTTGTATGCAATAAACATCTGCTAGTAATAGAATGTGTTATGTATGCAATAAACACCTGCTAGTAATACTAGACAAAGAGGGTAAAGCGAATTCCTTCTTCGAGGATCGATAGAAAAAAATCAATAAAATTAATTATCATCAAAACACTGTCATGAAACATCATTATATCAATGCACTGTCATGAAACATCATTATATCATCGCGCTGTTATGTAACATCATTATATCATCGCACTGTCATGAAACATGATTATATCTACGAGCTGTCATGAAACATCATTATATCATCGTATTGTCATGAAACATTATTATGAAAGTATAAATATTCGTCACAAAACATTCACATATATATAAACGAAAGTTAGAAATGTGGCATATCCCACAAAACTAAATACAATAAATACAAAGAAGGATTATAATATTAATTTGAGAAGAATGAATGCCTGTATCAGGGGACATGGTTGATTACACTAGGGTTGTCAGTACACTTGGACCCAGCTGTAGGGAATGGGCCACTGACGTCACCAATGCGGAGATTCTTGCACTCTTGGATCAGCACTCCCATCCAGGTGATATCTGTATCTACACTGATGGCTCTGTCAGACGCGGAATAAGATCACTGTGGGTTTCATTCAGCACAACGAAACGGTAGCACATCATGAGGTCTGCGGTACTTTCGAAACAATAACATCGAGTATGACTATGGAGATCACCGATGCCTCCAGAGCTCTCTCGTATATGGCTGAACAACAGGTAACCCATACGATTATCATATCAGACTCGATGAAAATGCTTAAAAGGAGGTATGAGCGTGGAATGGGTGGACAACATTCGGAGATCACATCTCAAGAAAATGACTTAGTAGTACACACCTGGACATGATGAAGTTCAGGGTAACGAGCGTGCTGACGTTTTTGCAAACAATGCTCCAACTCAAGCAGGCAGAAGTATGAACAGAGCTGATGTTATCGTCGCGGTGCGCTCTCATTTATGTGATGTGATATGAGAGAATCTCAGACACTGCTACGAGTGCAAGAATTATAATTAAAGTTTTTTACATGCCAGAAAGTGTTGTCTTTGTGGTAGAGGGAGAAGGTATACTAATCAACTTCTCATGGGTACTGCGTCGCAAGGGGAATTTCGGATGTCGCTGTAGCGGAGTACAGAGCAGGCATGAGAATGTCCAATGTGCCATGATGACGATAGTATAACATAACATAATTGTAAATTAAAAGTTATAAACATGAATACATCTTGCGAGAAATCAAATAAAAAAAGATATACGTTTGACACAAGAAAGATAAAATAACTGTATGACTTCAGCCAGTGGCGGCTCCTGCTTAATTTTGTTGGTTGGGTCAAACAAAAATTTTCGGAAAAATCATGGTTTTGGGTTAGGTCATATTTTAATTTATAAAGTAATAAGTACAGGTTATACTTTATTTTTGGTGGGGCTCGGCCCCAATGGCCCTTAATGACGAGCCGCCACTGACTTCAGCAAGCTAAATGTATAAGCTTTATATTAATCAAACGTACCTGCGCTTAGACTAGCAACTCTCATCATGTTGAGTTCCGCTTTCATTGGTTCACTACTAGTTTCTGATCCATGAGGTTCTGTAAATATGATTAGATAGTTACTTGACATATTGTTCTCACATAGTAATATCAAGACGAATAGCTGTTGTTTGTTGTTGTAAGTTTTTACTAATTAGAAACGACCCACTCTTTAAGATATTGCGAGTGTCTCTCATATGGTGAGTTTTCATTTTCCGTTCTTGAGAATTATCGTTACATTGCTGGTTTTTTTTTTAAATATCGAAACAATCTGTGAGACCAATCGATATGTTCTTCTTCTACTCATAACTTGACTTGAAGTATTAACCCTTATAACACTTCCTTCATCTAGCTCCGTATTAAGCAAATAATCTTTGTTAATTTCAGGTAGTTACGGTCTCTTATCTTCCTCTGTCTACAGTTCATCTCCATAACTCTCTAGGTCGTCCCCTATATTCCTGCCTCCCAGTTGACATAGTAGACACATGTGCCCTATATTCCTGCCTTCCAGTTGACATAGCAGACACATGTGCCCTATATTCCTGCCTCCCAGTTGACATAGTAGACACATGTGCCCTATATTCTTGCCTCCCAATTGACATAGCAGACACATGTGGCCTATATCTCCCAGTTGACATAGCAGACACATGTGCCCTATATTCCTGCCTCCCAGTTGACATAGTAGACACATGTGCTCTATAATCCTGCGTCCCAGTTGACATAGTAGACACATGTGCCCTATATCTCCCAGTTGACATAGAAAACACACGTGCCCTATATTCTTCCGTCCTGCCTCCCGGTGACATCAAAACAGAAAGGTAGTAAAACTTACCACAAGTGCAAGTATACCTTGCCCACACTGTACACGAACATTTCAAGTCCGTATCGGGCTCACTAGTCATCTACGCACACACAGACAAACATAGCGCAACTAGGGGATATACCAGTGCCCTATATCTCCCAGTTGACATAGCAGACACATGTGCGCTATATCTCCCAGTTGACATAGCAGACACATGTGCCCTATATCTCCCAGTTGACATAGTAGACACATGTGCCCTATATCTCCCAGTTGACATAGCAGACACATGTGCCCTATATCTCCCAGTTGATATAGCAGACACATGTGCCCTATATCTCCCAGTTGACATAGCAGACACATGTGCCCTAAATCTCCTAGTTGACATAGCAGACACATGTGCCCTTTGTCTCCCAGTTGACATAGTAGACACATGTGCCCTTTATCTCCCAGTTGACATAGCAGACACATGTGCCCTAAATCTCCCAGTTGACATAGCAGACACATGTGCCCTATATTACTGCCTCCCAGTTGACATAGTAGACACATTGGCAACAGATAAAAAATATATGGAAGGAAACATGCTCAGAAGTATTGGGAGATAAGAGGCGGAAAAACAAATATTGTATAACAACAGATACCCTTAATCTGATCAAAGAAAGAAAAACAGGAAAGCAGATCAGAAACAGATGAAAAATTAGAGGTGCTAAAGCTAAAGCCTACAAGGTATTTGGGGAAGCCAACAAAAAGGTTAAAAGAACAATAAGAAGGGATAAAATAAAATATATAGATAAGTTGGCAGGTGAAGCAGAAGAAGCAGCAGAAAAAGGAAATATGAGGGACCTGGATAACATCACAAGGAAGTTAACAGGAAAATACAAACAATCAAGTGGCCTTATAAAAGACAAGAGAGGTAAAGTAATTAGCAACACTAAAGAACAAATGAAGAGACGGAAAGAACATTTTGAAGAACTACTTAATATGTTAAAACCACAGGTTCCACCGGAAATAGAGCCAGCTGAAGAGGAGATACAAATTAAATGTGAAAGACCAAGTAAAGAAGAAATAATGATGGCCATAAAACACTTAAAGGATAGAAAAGCTGCTGGGCCAGGCAACATTCCAGCAGATGCCATCAAGGCAGATAAAGATATCTCAACGGAGTTACTATACAAATTAAAAAAAAAGTAAAGGAACCCTTTCATACCTTGTGGTATATAGGCAATACAGTGTTAGGCATGTATTTTTCAATGATCGTCGGCACACGATGGATGATGTGGTCAGCATCCCGCCAGCCGCCTTTACTTTCCCAGAGCATGTCTGGTACCCAGTTAAGGCTGGATCGACCTGAGAGCCGTCGCGGTCGGGAAAAATTCCACACGCACTGCGGAGTTGAACCCAGACCACCAGCCTTGAGAAGCGAGTTCACTAACAACTACGTTACGCAGGCTCTCCTATACAAATTACTAGGTAAGATATGGGAGAGAGAAGAGATACCAGTAGAGTGGAAAAAAGGTCACTTGGTCAAACAACCGAAGAAAGGAGACATGCATGAATGTACAAACTATAGAGGAATAATGCTATTATCAATGCCAGGCAAAATACTAAACAGAATTATATTTAATAGACTTAAAGAGGCCATAGATAAACAACTTAGAGAAGAACAGGCAGGGGGGTTTCGCCAGAATAGATCCTGCACAGACCAGATAGCTACACTGCGTATTATAGTAGAACAAAGCATAGAGTGGAAGTCACCGCTATACATAAGTTTTGTGGACTATGAAAAAGTGTTTGATAGTCTAGATAGAGAGTCATTGAGGAAACTATTAAAACACTATGTAGTTCCTCCCAAGATTGCAAACCTAATAAAGAAAGTCTATGAGAAGAGTAATTTAAAACAGCATTATAAAAGTATGAACATACATCACAAAACATACAAAGATGTCAAGGAAAACTATAAATTGGACATCAGCCACAAAACTAGATATAAATTAACACAGAGCATGAAATATGTATGAATATACATTGATCATCATACTGATCAATTTATATGAAAAAAAGTTGTGATCATCTGATATGAAAAAGAGTTGTGATCATCTGATATGAAAAAGAGTTGTGATCATCTTATATGAAAAGTGGCAAACATTGAATAAATCGTTCAACAACAACACAGTAAATAAACAAATATTAGAACTAATATATATAAAATATAGCCTTAATTAAGAAAGATAAATTAACTATGTGATTTCTTCAATCTAAGTGTAGTATTAGATCTATATTTGTCAATCTTACCTGCATGTAAACCCGCAACTCTGGACTCGCGTATCGGTGCTGTAAACATGAATGAGTAATTAACTTGTGTATTTATTACATAATAATTTCATACACAAGAATGATTTTTTATTGTAAGTTTGTTAATTTGAACTACTCGTTCTTTAATTAGTTGTGTTTTATTTGTGTTGGTTTTTGTTCTGGTGTGTCGTTGAAGAATATTGTATAATTTCTTTCAATGCGAAACGAACTGTGAAACCAATATACATAGTTCTTCTTCAACTTCTTCTTTGAACGCTCCATATCGAACACTTGTTAACCAATCTGTGTGATTTATATGTGATCTGAACATAAGAGCGATTGTAGATTGTGCCTGTTATGCGCCTACAAGCAGGCCACACATCCGATTTCTGCTATGTTTTTATTTACTACGGTACCTTCCTAGGTCCTACATCAGTCGTCTCTTACGACATGCCTTGTAGCTCGCATTGGTACTATTCTTTGCTTTCCTTATGTGCCCCGGCAACACACGAGCGGTTTACATAGTACAAAAATAGACATAATATTGCTGTTTTCTTTATCCAACAAATAATGTCACTGAAACTATGTGAAAATAATTTATTTTATTTTATGTAAGTTATGCAATCAACGTCATTCCCCATTGGGCATTTCCATTCGTGTTCTGTCCTCCGTTGCAGCAGCCATCCTAACGTCCATTAACTAACCGAACCATGAGAAGTTGATACCTCTACTTTCTATCACGAAGACGATACTGTCTGGCATGTCCAAACTTAACTCCTAATTATCTAATTCGTTCGAGTGTCTGAGACCTGCCCATATCACATAAATGAGAGCGTGTGGCATTGATGACATGGGCTCTGTCCATACTTTGCCCGCTGAAGTCAGGGCATCGTTTGCAAGAAAGTCAGCACGCTCGTTTGTAAAGACAATACTTACAAATAATTATATTGTATTCCAATGCGTTATCTATGGAATTGTTAATCAAGTATAATTATATCGTATTCCAATGTGTTATCTATGGAATTGTTAATCAAGTATAATTATATCGTATTCCAATGTGTTATCTATGGAATTGTTAATCAAGTTAATAAACAAACATAAAACCTAAATTTCGACTTTTGAAAATAATTTAATGAGAGTTGTGTTTATTTCTTAAATAGCTTCACAAATGTGGGACAAATTTGTGATAACTTTGTGATAAATTTGACTCTATCATCGTTTCCTGGTAGAAACTCATTACACATTTTCATTGAAAAAATGTTTTATCTCCAAGATGGTATTGTATTTTAGTTTTTGTTTATTTTTGTTGTGTTTGTTTGCAACATTTAGACATTTGGCATCAGTTTATTTTAAAACTCTGATTGCAACATTTAGACATTTGGCATCAGTTTATTTTAAAACTCTGATTGCAACATTTAGACATTTGGCATCAGTTTAATTTAAAACTCTGATTGCAACATTTATACAATTGGCATCAGTTTAATTTCAAAACTCTGATTGCAACATTTAGACATTTGGCATCAGTATGATTTTAAAACTCTGATTGCAACATTTAGACATTTGGCATCTGTTTATTTTAAAACTCTGATTGCAACATTTATACATTTGGCATAAGTTTAATTTTAAAACTCTGATTGCAACATTTAGACATTTGGCATCTGTTTATTTTAAAACTCTGATTGCAACATTTATACATTTGGCATAAGTTTAATTTTAAAACTCTGATTGCAACACTTAGACATTTGGCATCACTTTATTTTAAAACTCTGATTGCAACATTTATCCATTTGGCATCAGTTTATTTTAAAACTCTGCAACATTTAGACATTTGGTATTAGTTTAATTTTAAAACTCTGATTGCAACATTTAGACCTTTGGCATCTGTTTATTTAAAAACTCTGATTGCAACATTTAGACTTTTGGCATCTGTTTATTTTCAAACACTGATTGCAACATTTAGATATTTGGCATCCGTTTATTTTAAAACTCTGATTGCAACATTTAGCCATTTGGCATCAGTTTATTTTAAAACTCTGATTGCAACACTTAGACATTTGGCATCTCTTTCTTTTAAAACTCTGATTGCAACATTTATACATTTGGTATCAGTTTATTTTAAAACTCTGTTTGCAACACTTAGACATTTGGCATTACTATATTTTTAAAACTCTGATTGCAACATTTATACATTTGGCATCAGTTTATTTTAAAACTCTGATTGCAACATTTAGACATTTGGCATCAGTATAATTTTAAAACTCTGATTGCAACATTTAGACATTTGGCATCTGTTTATTTTAAAACTCTTATTGCAACATTTAGACATTTAGCATCAGTTTAATTTTAAAACTCTGATTGTAACATTTAGACATTTGGCATCAGTTTAATTTTAAAACGATAAAATGTGTTTTTCATTATTGTGTTCGTATCGTAATATTATAGGTTCTACAGGCCTGCAAAGCAATTTTTCCACAACGTTCTATCCTAGGCAGCTCTTGCGATCATTTCAACATTGAGCCGTTTAATATCTCGTTAGGGGGCACTAGTTTGTCAAAGCTGATGGTGTACACAGCAGTTGTGATTTCACCACTGATGAATCATGGACTGTCTACCGGCTGCATGTCAAAAAAGTAATCTCTTGCGCACAGTCTGATTAAGACATTTTCAAAAAAAGAAATGGTACGGTAAAATCTTGGATATTATAGTCCTCGACAAAGTTTCTTTAGTAGCTACATGATCTTGATACAGTCGCAGTCTCGATGTGCAGTTCATGTAGTTTTTATACCAGACCATCAGTCATAGACCCGCTGTACAAGTAATGAAGTCCGCATACCAGACCATCAGTCACACACACGGAGGACAGTTCATGTAGTTCGTATACCAGACCATCAGTCACACACAGAGGACAGTTCATGAGCTCTATACCAGACCATCAGTCACACACACACACACGGAGGACAGTTCATGTAGTTCGTATACCAGACCATCAGTCACACACACACACACGGAGGACAGTTCATGTAGTTCGTATACCAGACCATCAGTCACACACACACACACGGAGGACAGTTCATGTAGCTCATATACCAGACCATCAGTCACACACACACACACGGAGGACAGTTCATGTAGTTCGTATACCAGACCATCAGTCACACACACGGAGGACAGTTCATGTAGTTCGTATACCAGACCATCAGTCACACACACAGAGGACAGTTCATGTAGCTCGTATACCAGACCATCAGTCACACACACAGAGGACAGTTCATGTAGTTCGTATACCAGACCAACTGTCACACACACAGAGGACAGTTCATGTAGTTCGTATACCAGACCAACTGTCACACACACGGAGGACAGTTTATGTTGCTCGTATACCAGACCATCAGTCACACACTTGGAGGACAGTTTATGTTGCTCGCATACCAGACCATCAGTCACACACTTGGAGGACAGTTCATGTAACTCACATACCAGACCATCAGTCACACACACAGAGGACAGTTCATGTAGCTCGTATACCAGACCATCAGTCACACACACAGAGGACAGTTCATGTAGCTCGCATACCAGACCATCAGTCACACACACAGAGGACAGTTCATGTAGTTCGTATACCAGACCAACTGTCACACACACGGAGGACAGTTTATGTTGCTCGTATACCAGACCATCAGTCACACACTTGGAGGACAGTTTATGTTGCTCGCATACCAGACCATCAGTCACACACTTGGAGGACAGTTCATGTAACTCACATACCAGACCATCAGTCACACACTTGGAGGACAGTTTATGTTGCTCGTATACCAGACCAACTGTCACACACACAGAGGACAGTTCATGTAACTCGCATACCAGACCATCAGTCACACACACGGAGGACAGTTTATGTAACTCGCATACCAGACCATCAGTCACACACACGGAGGACAGTTCATGTAACTCGCATACCAGACGATCAGTCACACACACGGAGGACAGTTCATGTAACTCGCATACCAGACCATCAGTCATACACAAGGAGGACGGTTCATGTAGTTCGTATACCAGACCATCAGTCACACACACGGAGGACAGTTCATGTAGCTCGCACACCAGACCATCAGTCACACAACGGAGGACAGTTCATGTGCTCGATGACCAGACCATCAGTCACACACTTGGAGGACAGTTCATGTAGTTCACATACCAGACCATCAGTCACACACACTGAGGACAGTTCATGTAACTCGCATACCAGACCATCAGTCATACACACGGAGGACAGTTCATGTAGTTCGTATACCAGACCATCAGTCACACACACGGAGGACAGTTCATGTAGCTCGCACACCAGACCATCAGTCCACACACAGAGGACAGTTCATGAGGTTCACATACCAGACCATCAGTCACACACACTGAGGACAGTTCATGTAGTTCGTATACCAGACCATCAGTCACACACTCAGAGGACAGTTCATGTAGCTCGTATACCAGACCATCAGTCACACACACAGAGAACAGTTCATGTAGTTCACATACAAGATCATCAGTCACACACACAGAGGACAGTTCATGTAATTCACATACAAGATCATCAGTCACACACACAGAGGACAGTTCATGTAGTTCGTATACCAGACCATCAGTCACACACTCAGAGGACAGTTCATGTAGTCAGTATACCAGACCATCAGTCACACACACAGAGAACAGTTCATGTAGTTCACATACAAGATCATCAATAAAGTACCGATGTGATCACATACAAGATAATCAATAAAGTATCGATGTGCATGTATCCTGTAGTTCTCACAAAACTAGATACAATAAACACAGATAATGCACTATGTATACATATACATTGATCATCGTATTAATCATATATGAAAAGTTACGATTATTGAATAAATCGTTCAACAAATAAACAAATATATTAGAACTAACATGTAAAAATAGCCGTAAAACAAATAAACTAACTATGTGACTAAATATAATATTAGATCTATATTTGTCAATCTTACCTGACATCAAAGCAATATTCTGCCGTGCCATCTGCATAGATGCTTTAGTAGTTTCTGTAACAGCAGGTACTTTAAACATAAATGCATAATTAACTTGGATATTTTATTTAGATATTATTTTAATAAACATGAATATTTTTTGTGTGAAGTTTATGTTAATTTGATTGCTCGTATTTTAACTAGTAGTGCATTATACAGGGTGTTCAACTTAAAAGCAGCCTATGAATGGAGCTAATCTGGTATATATGTATGGAAATGAGAAGGTTTAGTTATGACGTAGTATACGTCAATGTTGTGTGATGGTGTGTAATTGTAGTGCGGGAAGGCGATGAACAAATGTGACGTAGGACGAGCTAGTCAGAACCGGTTTAAATAGTAAATAAATACAACGCGATAGATTATCTGGCAAATTTTGATTTGTCAATGGGGCTGCAATTATCTTGAACACCCTATATTTGTGTGACTTTGAAGCATATTGTATAATTTATTTTTAATATCAAAACGAATTGTGATACCAATATACTTAGTATTAATCGTATATGAAAAGTGACAAACACTGAAGAAATCATACAACAAAAACAACAAAACAAATAAACAAATATTAAAACTAACATATAAAAATAGTCTTAAGGAAGATCAACTAAATCTGTGACTTCTTCAAACTAAATGTAAGATCTATCTGTGTCATTCTTACCTTCACGTGGAACAGCATTTCCGGACCGGGCTATCCCAGATTCTGTAAACATGAATGCATAATTATGTTTTATATTTATTAGATATTAATTTCATAAACATGAATGGTTGTTTTGTGTGAAATTTATGTTAGTTTGAACTACTCGTTCTTTCAGTAGTTGTGTGTTGTCTCTGTGTGTGTATGTTCTTTGTTTATCTTTGAACCATGTTGTAGAATTTCTTTTAAATAGTGAAGTTCGTTTCAGGATCTCTTTAGGTCGACTCTCTTTCGTGAACCCTTTGCATCCCACTTCAATGCCTGCTTTGATATTCGTTGATCATTTCTCCTCAAGGTGTACCTAACATATCTCCATCTTCTCTTTCTTATAACAGTTGTCACTAGTGGTTGACCAGACATGTCTCTGATTTCATCACTTCTTCTGAATTTGTTCCATTTATATTCATTATTTTTCGCAGACATCTATTTTCAAATGCATTCAACTTTCTTTCTATATCTTTCGTTATTTTCTAACTCTCCTGGCATATGTTAGGATTGATACAACATTTGAATTGAAAGTGTGACTATGGACAAGGTAAAAACAATAATGTCACTATGAACAATGTAAAAATAATAATATCACTATGGACAATGTAACAACAATAATGTCACTATGGACAAGGTAAAAACAATAATGTCACTATGGACAATGTAAAAACAATAATGTCACTATGGACAATGTAAAAACAATAATGTCACTATGGACAAAGTAAAAACAATAATGTCACTATGGACAATGTAAAAACAATAATGTCACTATGGACAATGTAAAAACAATAGTGTCACTATGGACAATGTAAAAACAATAATGTCACTATGGACAATGTAAAAACAATAATGTCACTATGGACAATGTAAAAACAATAATGTCACTATGGACAATGTAAAAACAATACTGACAGATACGTATATCGACGTGCAATGCGTCATCTATGGAACTGTTAATCAACTATATCGTAAACAAACATTAATCGAGAATTGACGATGGTTGAAAATAATTTAATCATAGATGTGTGTATTTTCTATGACAATAGACAAATTTCAGATAAATTTGACTTTCAAATCTCTATCTTCGTTTCCTGACAGATTCTCATTTTAAAAACGTTTGATCTCCAAGCTTGTATTGCATATTATTTCTGTTTAATTTTGTTGTGTTTATTTGTTAAAATTCTGATTGCAACATTTAGACATCAGTTTATTTTAAAACTGATTGCAACATTTGGCATCAGTTTATTTTAAAACGATAAAGTGTGTTTATTATTATTATATTCGTATCGTACCATACGTTTCATATGGTCTGCAAGCAATTCTTCCCACAACGATCTATCTCGAGCAGCTAGTTCAATCCTTTCTACATTCGTTTTCAAAGTTGAAGGTATAGGCCTACATAGCAGTTGGGCTTTCATCAATGGTGAATCGTGGACTGTCTACCAGTTGCTTGTCAAAAAAGTAATCTCTTCTGCACAAAGTCTGATTAATACATTTTCTAAATACCAAATGATACGGTAAAATCGTGGATATTATAGTCCCCAACAAAAAGAAAGATTCTCTAGTAGCTACATCTTGATACAGTCGCAGTCTTGATGTGCATGTCACGTAGATCGCATACCAAACCATCAGTAACAGACCAGCTTTGCAGTAGGAGATTTTGGACAAAACAACATACATATTGCAAAGAGTGGTTCACAAAAGCAACATACGGATTGTAAAGAGTGGTTCTAAAGCAACATACGGATTGTAAAGAGTGGTTCAGAAAAGCAACATACAGATTGCAAAGAATGGTTCACAGAAGGTGTCTCTAGATGGTCTACTACAGTAAAATAACGAGGGGTTACTGCAGTGACCACCAAAACATCTCATCTGAGTACTAGTATCCACATATCACGGCACAACAATCTCTCTGTGGAATATTCTGAGATGCTATGGAATTCCAGACAAAATAATAAACATTATAAGAGCCTCTATGATGGTTCACAGTGTGCAGTTTGCACTGATGGTGGACACAGCGACTGGTTTATGGTTGAAAACGGAGTAAAGCAAGGCTGTATTCTATCTCCTCTATAGTTTGGAGTGGCCATTGACTGGGTGATGCGAAAATGTTGCAGGGGCGAAACTGGCATTGATTGGGTAGAAAATAGTCAACTAGAAGATTTGGATTTTGCAGATGATATTGCCTTGTTAAGTAGAAACAACCAAGATATGCAAAGAAAACAGACAACTTGTCATCTATAGCATCAAAAGTTGAACTGCATGCAGATAAGCTATGAAAAACAAATATAATGAAGACACTTATGGCAAGTAATGCAGATATCACACTGGAATCTAAAATGATAAAAATAACAGAGCAGTTCACCTATTTGGGTAGCAATTTTGATTGCACAGGAAATGTTAAAAGAAATTATGATACGAATTGGCAAAGCAACATCAGCTTTTAAAAGTCTAAATAAAATATGGAACTGCAAGTTATATAGTATTAAAATTAAATTACGAATTTTCAATTCAAATGTTGTATCAATCTAACATATGCCAGCGAGAGTTGGAAAATGACTAAAGATATAGAAAGCAAGTTGAATGCATTTGAAAATAGATGTCTGCGAAAATAATGAATATAAAATGGAACAAATTCAGGAGAAGTGATGAAATCAGAGACATGTCTGGTCAACCACTAGTGACAACTGTTATAAGAAGAGAAGATGGAGATATGTTGGGCACACCTTGAGGAGAAATGATCAAAAAATATCAAAGCAGGCATTGAAGTGGGATGCAAAGGGTTCAAGAAAGAGAGGTCGACCTAAGGAGACCCTGAAGCGAAATTTGCTGAGAGAGGCAGGAAATATCGGTCTCAGTTCCATGGAGGAGATTGAGCGAGTTGCCAGGGATAGAGCGGTATGGAGAAATTACTTGCAGGCCCTATGTAACATATAACGGAACGAGAGAAATTATTATTATTATTAGTAATTGAATTTGTTATGTATGCAATAAACACCTGCTAGTAATTGAATTTGTTATGTATGCAATAAACACCTGCTAGTAATTGAATTTGTTATGTATGCAATACACAGCTGCTAGTAATTGAATTTGTTATGTATGCAATAAACACCTGCTAGTAATACTAGAAAAAGAGGGAAAAGCGTATTCCTTCTTCGAGGATCGATAGAAAAAAATCAATAAAATGAATCATCATCAACGCGCTGTCATGAAACATCATTATATCAATGCGCTGTCATGAAACGTTATTATATCATTGCGCTGCCACGACACATCATTATATCAACGCACTGTCATGAAACATCATTATATCTACGCGCTGTCATGAAACATCATTATATATACGCGCTGTCATGAAACAACATTATATCTACGAACTGTCATGAAACATCATTATATCTACGCGCTGTCATGAAACATCATTATACTACCGCTGTCATGAAACATCATTATATCTACGCACTGTCATGAAACATCATTATATCATCGCACTGTCATGAAACATAATTATATCTACATGCTGTCATGAAACATCATTATATCTACGCCCTGTCATGAAACATCATTATTTCATCGCACTGTCATGAAACATCATTATATCTACGCGCTGACGTGAAACATCATTATATCATCGCATTGTCATGAAACATTATTATGAAAGTATAAATATTCGTCATAAAACATTCACATATATATACGAAAGTTAGAAATGTGGCATATCCCACAAAACTAAATACAATAAATACAATAAATACAAAGAAGGATTATAATATTAATTTGGGAAGAATGAATGTCTGTATCAAGGGACATGGTTGATTACACTACGGTTGTCAGTACACTTGGACGCAGCTGTAGGGAATTGGCCACTGACGTCACCAATGCGGAGATTCTTGCACTCCTGGATGAGCACTGCCATCCAGGTGATATCTGTATCTACACTGATGGCTCTGTCAGACGCGGAATAAGATCACTGTGGGTTTCATTCAGCACAGGAAACGGTAGCACATCATGAGGTCTGCGGTACTTTCGAAACAATAACATCGAGTATGACTATGGAGATCACCGATGCCTCCAGAGCTCTCTCGTATATGGCTGAACAACAGGTAACCCATACGATTATCATATCAGACTCGATGAAAATGCTTCAAAGGAGGTATGAGCGAGGAATGGGTGGACAACATTCGGAGATAACATCTCAAGAAAATGACTTAGTTGTACACACCTGGACATGATGAAGTTCAGGGTAACGAGCGTGCTGACTTTTTTGCAAACAATGCTCCAACTCAAGCAGGCAGAAATATGAACAGAGCTGATGTTATCATCGCAATGCGCTCTCATTTATGTGATGTGATATGAGAGAATCTCAGACACTGGTACGAGTGCAAGAATTATAATTAAAGTTTTTTACATGCCAGAAAGTGTTGTCTTTGTGGTAGAGGGAGAAGGTATACTAATCAACTTCACATGGATACGGTGTCACAAGGGAGATTTGGGATGTCACTGTAGCGGAGTACAGAGCAGGCATGAGAATGTCCAATGTGTCATGGTGACGATCGCATAACATAACATAATTATAAATTAAAAGTTATAAACATGAATACATCTTGCGAGAAATCAAATAAAAAAAGATATAAGTTTGAGACAAGAAAGATAAAATAACTGTATGACTTCAGCCAGTGGCGGCTCCTGCTTAATTTTGTTGGTTGGGTCAAACAAAAATTTTCGGAAAAATCATGGTTTTGGGTTAGGTCATATTTTAATTTATAAAGTAATAAGTACAGGTTATACTTTATTTTTGGTGGGGCCCGGCCCCAATGGCCCTTAATGACGAGCCGCCACTGACTTCAGCAAGCTAAATGTATAAGCTTTATATTAGTCAAACTTACCTGCACTTAGAATACCAACTCTCATCATGTTCAATTCCGCTTTCATTGGTTCACTACTAGTTTCTGATCCATGAGGTTCTGTAAATATGATTAGATAGTTACTTAACATATTGTTCTCACATAGTAATATCAAGACGAATAGCTGTTGTTTGTTGTTGTAAGTTTTTACTAATTAGAAACGATCCACTCTTTAAGATATTGCGAGTGTCTCTCATATGGTGAGTTTTCATTTTCCGTTCTTGAGAATTATCGTTACATTGCTGGTTTTTTTTTTAAATATCGAAACAATCTGTGAGACCAATCGATATCTTCTTCTTCTACACATAACTTGAATTGAAGTATTAACCCTTATAACACTTCCTTCATCTAGCTCCGTATTAAGCAAATAATCTTAGTTCATTTCAGGTAGTTACGGTCTCTTATCTTCCTCTGTCTACAGTTCATCTCCATATCTATCTAGGTCGTCCCCTATATTCCTGCCTCCCAGTTGACATAGTAGACACATGTGCCCTATATTCCTGCCTCACAGTTGACATGCTAGACACATGTGCCCTATATTCCTGCCTCCTAGTTGACATACTAGATACATGTGCCCTATATTCCTGCCTCCCAGTTGCCATAGTAGACACATGTGCCCTATATTCTTGCCTCCCAGTTGTCATATCAGACAAATGTACCCTATATTACTGCGTCCCAGTTGACATAGTAGACACAAATGCCCTATATCTCCCAGTTGACATAGTAGACACATATGCCCTATATCTCCTAGTTGACATAGCAGACACATGTGCCCTATATCTCCCAGTTGACATAGTAGACACATGTGCCCTATATCTCCCAGTTGACATAGTAGACACATGTGCCCTATATCTCCCAGTTGACATAGCAGACACATGTGCCCTATATTCCTTCCTCCCAGTTGACATAGTAGACACATGTGGTTGTTCACCAGACTGCAAGAACTCAAAGTTAAGTGTGGTGTAGCTCGACAAGAACGCTATGCTGGCAGACAAAGAAGAATTGTAAACCAACAAAGAACCGGTGTCGTTAGTCGCCACACTGATGGACATACTGAGGAGAGATCGGAGCACTTATGGACTAATTTGTTCGACGTGCAGTGATGGTGATCCGACGACTAAACTAAACTAAACTAAATGTGGTGTTCGGGCATTCTTAATGAAAATATTATCATCTTACGTACTTTATGTTTACTGAACGATTTTCTTGATGTATGTACGTGTTCATGGTTTCATTATTTTACATTCTAGGAACTTAACGAACTAGGGGATTATTTCTTCTATAAGACATCTTTCATGGAATCTTCTTTCGCGACTCTCTGAACTTAACGAACTAGGGGATTATTTCTTCTATAAGACATCTTTCATGGAATCCTCTTTCGCGACTCTCCGTTTTGGTCCTTGTTTTTCATATCATTGATCAGTAACTTCGTCATCATCATCAAATATCTTGTCCTGAGCAGAATTTTGCCACCCTAACAGTCCTCCGGAATTTCTCTCTCTCATAGGCCAGATATCCTGCCTCGCCCGCGTGCCCAGCGTGTTCGTAGCGCGTTGGACTATGGGTGACTAGCCCTCTGTGTGTATGGGTTCAATTCCGTGGGCAGGCAGAAAAGCCACAGATTCCCCAGATTCACGGTGTTCGTGGCACCGAACCGAAGGTTACGATGTCCATGGCACCGAGCCGAAGAGCTGAAAGCTCAAGTGCTTCTGGAAAAAAAAAAAAAAAAAAATCCTGCCTCTGCAACTGTCATTCTCAAACCATCAGTTACATCTTGAATCCATCTTCTCTGTGTCTTCCTCTTCTTCTCTTTCCCGGTATGCCTCCTTCCATGATGGTCTTGCACTTGTGGTAACTTAACTTTGAGAAATGTATACAGAATATACAGACTGACAATTAAATCCAGTTCTACCAATCCCCATGCCGACATGAAGGTTAAGTATATACATGCTTCGTTCTCCTCCATTGCGTTATCTATCTGACTGTTATTCAAGTCAAACTTAATCAAACATTCACCTAACATTTCCGATTATTGAAAAATAATGTATTCACAGATCTGTATATTTCTTAACAATATATATGGAGACTGCAGTAAAACTATGTAGAATAGTGAAACACGTAATAACAAAGTTCTGTAGTTTTACAAAATACAAAAACAATGACAATACACAGCAATGTTTCGACCAAAAGGCCTTTATCAAACAAACGATTCAACAGGAGTGACGAATTTCACAGCACACTACATATGGACTTTGACAAAAAATATTACAAAGGTAAAAATTGAATAAAATGATGAATGTGGGTTATGCTCTTAGGCTCGGGAAAATGATGAAAAGGATGAGAATGATGAAAATTATGAAATGATGAATGTGATTAGTTTTGTTCATCATATTAATTTTCTTAATATGAATGCATAAGAAATCCAAACACCAATGTGTCTGTAATGACAAATGTGAGGCAGAATTCATTTTATTTAAATTTAAGATCGCTGAGCGTTACCGGGGCCCAAATTTGGGGTGTAAAGAATAGAACCACTGTTACCTGCCATGCATGTCGTAAGAGGCTACTAAGGAGGTTTGGCTGAAGTCGGATGCACATGTCCTAAATGTTTAGAAGTCTATGCGTTTAGGGGCCTACCAACCAATGTACAACGTATACACGTTCTTGGCAAAGATCAAACATATCTCAAAGAGTGATTATAATTGGTCGTAAAGAACGAACGCAAAGAAGAAGAAGAAGAAATTTAAGATTTAACCTTTTGAACCCGCCCTCCCGATATTACGGTATTATCATTAGTACACGTATACCCAGGGTGCCTACATATCGGGATGAGAACCCCTACTCGTTATTTGTCGGTATTCAGCGATAACTTGTGTACTAGTGTGACGTCAAACACAGGAAATGCTTCCCCTAAAGGTTTATCTAAATGGCGGTTTGCATCGTGTTTTGAAACATAGTGATTTTATAATATTTTATTAATTTTTAAAAGATGAGACGACAGGCTGAAAATTTCGGAAATGGTCACTCGAAAAAGATGACAACAGATCAAGCTGTTGAACTTCTTTTAAATGATTCTGAAGATGAATTAGACTTAGAATATGATTATTCTGATAACGAAATCGAAAGTGAGTCGGATGATCATTTAGAAGAATTATTTGAACCGACTGATGTTCAAACATGTCAGTGACTTTCCAAACATGGATTACAAAGACAAACCAGTCAAGAAAGTGAAGACACAATTTTGGTGCAAATGTTGTCAAAATTTCCTGCGTCTAAAGGAAGGATCTACATGTTGGGAAGACTGGCATAGTAAGCAGGAATACTGTAGATGATGGGGTAAGTCGATAAAAATTATAGGACACTTAATTCTGCCAATCTATCTTGTTTTTCAAACAATTCTGATATGTGCTGTTTTTGCTCAGGAGCCCAGGGGCGAGGGTTTTTAAGGTATAGTTGGTCAGGGTTCAAAGGGTTAAAGAGATTTTCATATATTTCTTAAGCTAAAAGGGCAGATTTGTGAAGAAAGTTTGACTTTCAAATCTTTCTTCTTCATTCAGGATGAATCTCAATTCTAATTGTAATTTTAAAAACAGTGGTTTTTTCTCCCCTGCTATTGTATATTTTTGTGGAAATGAAAAATATTTAATGTATTTGTTAATTAATGCTCAAATTGTAAGATTTAAACAATTGATACTGACAACAAATGATAGAAGAAAACTAGTCATGACAGAGATGAAGTGTCTACTCACAGTGCTGGGGGTAACAAGATCGGAAAAATATTTAATGTATTTGTTAATTAATGCTCAAATTGTAAGATTTAAACAATTGACACTGACAACAAATGATAGAAGAAAACTAGTCATGACAGAGATGAAGTGTCTACTCACAGTGCTGGGGGTAACAAGATCGGAAAAATATTTAATGTATTTGTTAATTAATGCTCAAATTGTAAGATTTAAACAATTGACACTGACAACAAATGATAGAAGAAAACTAGTCATGACAGAGATGAAGTGTCTACTCACAGTGCTGGGGTAACAAAATCGGAAAAATATTTAATGTATTTGTTAATTAATGCTCAAATTGTAAGATTTAAACAATTGACACTGACAACAAATGATAGAAGAAAACTAGTCATGACAGAGATGAAGTGTCTACTCACAGTGCTGGGGGTAACAAGATCGGTTTAGAACAACATCAGTATTGAACTTCATCAAGAAACAACAAATTAAATGTTTCGGCCACATAAGCAGATTACAAACAGACAGTGCAGCTCAAAGAGCACTGCTGCTCCGATATAATGGATACAAAACAAAAGGCCGGCCACGCAAAAGATGGACCTCAGAGATAACAGAGTCGACGAAAGTCACTATCTGCGAAGCGCACACAAGGGCCCGTTTTAGAAACCTCTCCTTAGCCTGGCGCTGTGAGGCAAAACAGGGTAAAGTGTTCATCTATATAATATTTCATTGAATTACATTTATCAGAGTGGTTTGGCATAAGTCAAGGAGTTAGACAGGGCTGCATTGTATCACCATATTCAAGCCCTTTTGGTCGAAACGTTGCTGTGTATCGTCACTGTTTCTGTATTTTGTAAAACTAAAGTACTTTGTTCTGACGTGTTTCGCTACTTTACTAAGTTTTACTGCAGTCTCCCCCCTTTTCGATAATTGTCACCAATATTCAATATATGCTGTAACCTACCAGCTAGCCCCATTGTTAAGTCACCCAACATTTCACTGACAGATAAGCAACAGATGATCAACAGCATTTAATACCTACTCTGTGTTACAAGATCCAAACATGGACAATGAGCAAAGCACAGTCACAAAAATAACTACATGTGAAATACGCTGCCTGCGAAAAGTTATCAACAACACCAGAAAAGACAGTCCCCAACATGTAATATTACTTTCATACATATGTTTCAGCTAAGGAATCCAATGTAATATTACTTTCATACATATGTTTTAGCTAAGGAATCTAATGTAATATTACTTTCATACATATGTTTCAGCTAAGGAATCCAATGTAATATTACTTTCATACATATGTTTTAGCTAAGGAATCTAATGTAATATTACTTTCATACATATGTTTCAGCTAAGGAATTCAATGTAATATTACTTTCATACATATGTTTTAGCTAAGGAATCTAATGTAATATTACTTTCATACATATGTTTCAGCTAAGGAATCCAATGTAATATTACTTTCATACATATGTTTCAGCTAAGGAATCCAATGTAATATTACTTTCATACATATGTTTGAGACAAGATGTCTTATGTAACACTGCATCTGTCCACTTCTTGTGTACAATTCTTGGGCCCTCTTCTGGTGCCCACTATTTCTTTCCACTTTTTGTTCTACTTTCTTGTGTCCACGTTTTGTGCTCTCTTCTTGTGTCCACATTTGTGTCCATTTCTTGTGTCCATTTCTTGTGTCCATTTCTTGTGTCCATTTCTTGTGTCCCCATCTTGTGTCCACATCTTGTGTTCATACCTTGTGTCCACTTCTTGTGCCCCCTTTTTGTGCCCACTTCTTGTGTCCTACTCATGTGTCCACTACTCTACCCTAGCTCTTCTCTGGCATTAATATTGGATTTCTCCAACATCTAGTAGAGAAATAATCGACAAAACACGACATCAGTTGCACCGGCTATGTCTCATATTAGAGATAATCAATATAAAATAAGCATAGAACAATCAACATAATATCCAATCAAAAGAAGTACGACAAAGGAAATTAAAAGATAATATAAGCTGGTAATTATTATTATTATTATTATTATTATTATGAATGAGTTCTCCTCTAACAAATTATGAATGAGTTCTCGGCAACAAATTATAAATGAGTTCTCTGCAACAAATTACGAATGAGTTCTCCGCAACAAATTATAAATGAGTTCTCTGCAACAAATTATGAATGAGTTCTCCGCAACAAATTATGAATGAGTTCTCCACAACAAATTATGAATAAGTTCTCCGCAACAAATTATGAATGAGTTCTCCGCAACAAATTATGAATGAGTTCTCGGCAACAAATTATGAATGAGTTCTCCGCAACAAATTATGAATGAGTTCTCCGCAACAAATTATGAATGAGTTCTCCGCAACAAATTATGAATGAGTTCTCCGCAACAAATTATGAATGAGTTCTCCGCTACAAATTATGAGTCAGTAACCAAACTATCAGTCAAACAAAGCTGAGTGTGCTACTATTTGAAACTAACTGAAATATAACATTTGCATTTGTTAGTTTTACTTGTACAACACAATCTTTCTTCCATTATTCTAGCAGTTTCAAACCTGACGGGGATATAACACGTTAGCAGAAAACGAATAACTACAAAGATGAAATGTTTACGCGGAGCGCTAGAAGTATCAAGACGAGATCGGTTGAGAAATAAAGACATCAAGAAAAAAGTTCAGTACAACATTAGTACTGAACTTCGTCAAGAAAGAACAAATTAAATGGCTCGGCCACATTATCCGATTACCAACAGACAGTACGCCACAAAGCGCAATGCAACTCCGATACAGTGGATAATATTTGTTCTTCTACTTCCAACGGTCTATATCGACCACTTGTTAACCACTCTGTGTGATCAGTATGTGATCTGAATCTAAGAGCGATTGTATATTGTGCCAGTTATGCTCCTAGAAATAGGCATGCAAATCCGATTTCTACGACACTTTTTATTTACTAGGGTAGCTTTCCTAGGCCCCTACCGCAGTTGTCTTTTACATGCTTTGTAGGTGGCAGTGGTACTATTCTTTGATTCCCTTGCGGGCCCCGGCACCACACGGGAGGGATACTATTTAAAAAGTCGTCAACGCATAAAGATGACAATAGAAATAACAGGTAGTAAATGACACCCTGTTCAAAGCGCACACAAAAACCCGTTCTAGTGATCTCTACTTATTTTGACGCTGTGAAGCAAAACAAGAATAGAAAGAAAAAAATACAATTCTTACTTGTAGATGTCCTGAAGGTTGTTGTTGTTGGCATCAAAGTTTTCTCTGTGATAGTAATTCCTGTGAAATAAGTGAATATGTTAACTTCCATCTCTGATGTTCTTTTTGTTCATTGTTCATTTGCCCAATTTGTTGAACAAGTTGAAGTATTGTGTGCATTGATGTCAAATACTGTTATCTCGATTACATAACATCTAAACTTGAAAACCGTCTTGAAACTGAAGATGAGAAAGGCAGGAGAGTAAGAAGACGACAGAGATAAAAATGGGAGGGAAGCATCTAGAGGTGGTCTGGCAAAGGTTATCATCACGGTCAAGGATAAATCTTGTACAAGATCGATTATAGTCAGCCTTTGATGTGGAGACAATACATGATTGATTCATTGATTGATCACAATAAGTGTTTGTCGAATTGTCTGATGTCCTACATCTTTCTGTTCAATGTCCCTTGGTAATGATCTGATACAACTTGACAACAAGTTGTTATTACTAAATATATTATTAAACATTATTTTAGTATGTGGTACATATATTTTAGTGTAAGATTGTAGAACAAACGTATGTACCTTTGAATGGGGCCGTAGCAGTCTCCGCGACAGGTTTGCTCTCTTGTGTAAAGGCATCAACTGTAATCATATTTATATATAGAAGTTCAATATACTTTTGTAGACGGTGCATTTTTCTTGTAGTAACATTGAGACACACTTTACATGACATTTCTGTCACAATATAGAAGTAACATATAGGTGTTAGATGGTACATTTTTCTTGTAGTAACATTGAGACACACTTTACATGACATTTCTGTCACAATATAGAAGTAACATGAAGATAATAATACCGATACAAACTTTGAGATTGCTGAAATAAACAGGCTTCTACAAAATTTGCTCAAAATCTGGATTCTGTCTATTGATGTACTTTGTAAAATGTTCTTCTTCTTCAACTTTCAACGGAGCACAGGTCTTCAACAAACTTCTTCCAGCTCTTCCTCTCTCTTGCTATCCCATTCAATTCTTTCCATGTGTTACCGATCCTTTTAATAGCCTCCAGCTCTCTTCTCCAGGTTCTCTAAGCCTTCCCCTACTCTTTCCCTGTGGGCTCCAAAACAATGCCTGTCTTGTAATGCTTCCGGTCGGTCTTCTCAATGTATGCCCTATCCATCGCCAGCGTCTCTTCTGTAGCTCTTTCTCCACTGGTATCTACGTAGTTCTTTCTCTGAGTTCCTCGTTCGTAGTCTTATCATACCATCTCAGTCCCGCTGTTCTACGTAAATCATCCATTTAAAAATATTACTTCGTCTTTAAAAGGCGGGAGACCCACCGAGAACAAGTGTTGTCTTTTTTAAAAGTTACCAGAAAAAAAATAACCAACATACTGTCAAACAATTTGGCTACATGATGCAAAAGACATTATAGAGGATGAACAACTTTTAGTGTATACATTGCAATTATTTATATTTAAAAAATTATTTGCTTTAAAAAATAGGTTAAAAACGACCCTTGTCGAGCCGTGGATTTGACTAACATAAGAAATACAAAGACTGCCAAACCAGCATACGATGTACATATCACCCATGATTATAGCGTGAACCTCCCAAAATGTATAACCAATTGGTGTTGTCCAATTAGTCTTACAAACTTGTCACGAGAGAGATGAAGTGTGTACGCAGAGTGATGTCAGTAACAAGTAAAACCTGATCTAGAAAAGAAGACATCAGGAAAAGAGTGATCAACAAACAACAAATTAAATGGTTTGATCACATGACCAGGTTACCAACAGACAGCGCGCCTCAAAGAGCAATGCTATTCAGGTCCAGTGAATACAAGACGAACGGTCACCGCCTCAAAATGTGATAACAGACGAAATACAATCAGCACACAAGACACAACTCGCTTCTTTTCCTGATGCTGTGAGACAGCCCGGCCTGTGAGACGGCCCGGCCTGTGAGACGGCCCGGCCTGTGAGACGGCCCGGCCTGTGAGACAGCCCGGCCTGTGAGACGGCCCGGCCTGTGAGACGGCCCGGCCTGTGAGACGGCCCGGCCTGTGAGACAGCCCGGCCTGTGAGACAGCCCGGCCTGTGAGACGGCCCGGCCTGTGAGACGGCCCGGCCTGTGAGACGGCCCGGCCTGTGAGACGGCCCGGCCTGTGAGACGGCCCGGCCTGTGAGACGGCCCGGCCTGTGAGACGGCCCGGCCTGTGAGACGGCCCGGCCTGTGAGAAAGACCAGCCTGTGAGACAGCCCAGGATTATGGAACGAAGAAAAATCAGTTTTACTATTTCGTCTTTACAATCAGTATTATTGTTAAGAGACAGGCAAGAGCTTAAACTCAAGAAAAACAAATCAGAATTCGCCCAAGTCACACACTTACCAATTGACCGGCTGTAAAAACGAAAAAAACCCATATACATATAATATTCACAAACATAATATATGTGACGTACGAGTAGATAATGGTTCTCACGTCCCAGCATAAATTCAATAATATTTTCGAATTAGATAATCGCGACTACTTTCCAGCATAAATTCAATCTTCTTCTTTTTTGTCGTCACACTGCTACCGGGTTGTTGCCCAGTGTCGTGGTTTTCTGTTTTTGTCTTGCGCTGCTCTGGTGGCTTGTGTGATTGTTATCTTTGCTCTTTCATATGAGTCTTCTACGCCATCTAACCATCTTTCCCGTGGTCTTCCTCTTGCCTTCTTTCCCGATGTTCTGTTGTAGAAGACTCTGTATACTGTGGAGTTTGGATAGATTCTTATTAAGTGGCCAAACCACTTCATTCTTTGTTTCTCTATGTAATTCAAGAACAGTTTTGTGCCAACTTTCTTTCTTATGCTGATGTTGGTGATTCTGTCTTTTCTTGTGTTGTTGATAACTTTTCGCAGGCAACGCATTTCACATGTAGTTATTTTTGTGACTGCGCTTTGCTCAATGTCTATGTTTGGCTCTGGTAAAACAAAGTAGGTATAAAAATGCCTTCTGTCATCCTTCAAAAACAGGTTATCTAGATATATATTCTCTGCGTGTCCAGTTTGACTTCACAAGAGATTTCAATTGTTGCTATTCTGTCATCCTCCAAAAACAGGTTATCTAGATATATATTCTCTGCGTGTCCAGTTTGACTTCACAAGAGATTTCAATTGTTGCTATTCTGTCATCCTTCAAAAACAGGTAAACTATATATATTCTCTTCGTGTCCAGTTTGACTTCACAAGAG